>BGNK01006953.1:0-21960 GCA_003297005.1 Symbiodinium sp. clade A Y106 | reverse complement strand
AAAGTCGGGGTTCAAGGTTACCACGACATACTCGTCAAGTTTTCCCCGGTGTGCTTGCGAAGCTAAGCGAATCCCTTGCCACCATGAAAAGATCCGGTGGCTGAACATGGAGAAAGCTTTGCTTGACAACACGACCTGAAAAACAGGCTGCTTCCCGGTGAGGGTTGAGGGTTAGGCGCTCCTGGGATTCATGTGTCGGGGCTTAGGGTTTTGGACAGTATTTCCCCCAAAGCCATTCGAAACCAAAAGTTCTGAACCCTGAACCCTTACAGGACCCTTCATACCCACTCTCATAGAACTCCCATGGAATCCCTGTTTGCCCGAAGCCGTAATGAATCCCAATCATTCTACCTGCGGGTTATCGAGTAGAAGCTTGCTGTTTTCATGGATCCTAGTGTTTTTCGATATTATCATAGTCTGCGTCCGTTCATATAGTTATAGTAAAATGATACCCAACTGCCTCAACACATTTGGCGTAAGAAATGAGCCTTCTTAGGGTTTTGGGTTTGGGGCTTGGGGTGTGGGATCCAGGATGCCTAAACGAACAAACTCTGGGGTTTGTGTGGTCCGCATGCCGTTGGCCTCTTGAGCCTTCGACCGTAACCCCAAGGCTCAAACTTTCCCAACAGCCTTGCCTACTATACGCAATAGACTACATGTTCAATCTTATCTCAATGGTATACACCGCTGACGTGCTATACACCCTAACCACTAAAAGAACTGAAGCCACACGCACCCAGAAGTTCCTAAAACTCTGAAATGGAACAGGCCACCAAACTTCGACTTCGAAACACGAAGCCGGCAGAAGCCGCGGTGCCACGTCAGAAGGGACAGATCTCGTTGCGAATTTTCGGTTTGTTAGTACTAGTATCTTCTTACCGTCCCTGATACGTTGCTTCGTGCAAAATATGCTACATACCCTAGTCTAACTATACTCAGGTCCTGAAACTACTTCACGGGTTCGAGGCTCTCGGGAGTCTTCAGCGTTCAGAGTTCCATGTTTTGACGTACCGGGTACCTGCAAACAAGGACAGAACAAAGATAATATTTGGGAGTCGGGAGTCTGTCTGGCTTTGGGAGTATAGATTGGGTCCTGCCCCCACTCTGTAACAGTTGGATAAATTTGCACTACAGTTGTAGATTAAATAAGTATACACACATATACATATATGTATATATATATATATATTATATGTCTAGTCCGTAATACGACCCCAAATATAAACTGTTACAGGGTGGAGGCAGTACCCAAGTAACCCAAGGTATCGAGCCGTGGTGCAAGGATTTCCACGGCTTGACGCTTGACAAGCTGGGCTCTGGAGTTCCATAACCCTAAGGGTCCAAAGGACCCAATAATTAGGTACTTAGGTTTAGGATAGTAGTTATGTAGCTCAATATTTAGGAGAGTATGTGATTATTAGGTACTTGGACCCTTAGGGTAATACTTGAGTACCTTTTTGTTGGACTTGTTTCTCAAAGGAACCAGTATGACATGAAAGCCTATGTTTTTTTCTACCTGGCTACTTCAAAGCCCAGTAAGATGCCTCAATGCCCCTGCCTCAGATTGCATCTTCAAGTACTGGAGCTTGGAGTTTACATTATTCGGCCAGCAAACTAGACAGATATGGCAGCGTATATCCGATACAGTTCTTGAACAAGAACCCTGATTAAGCCCACTACTCCTATAGACGAAAGCCCTACTAGGCACCACAAAGGTTTACGATGCAGGTAACCCAAACGTTATCCTCAAACTGTAAACGCACAAAAGCCCTAAACCTTATACGTATACCCGAAAAAATAGGCCTCAACCGCTAAAAACCCTAAGAGAATAAACTAGGCCTTCAGCCACCAAGGCTGAATTCCCAAAGGCACAGCCTCATATGACCTCTCATAGTTCCCCTAACCCCTCCTACTGTCAAGAAGCCCCGGAAAGGAACCCTTACAGGGAGCTCCGGTGGCTCCTGAAAATGGAATCATAAGGGCTCCCTATAAGGGCTCCTACTTTAAAGACGCCCTGAAATTTAAAGGCAACCGGAAGGTACCATGATGGAAAACCTTTACCCTTACGGTACCACCTTGTTCTACCCTCCGAAGATCCCAAGAGCCTTCAGTTCAAAGTCCTGCGGATGTACAGTAGAAGCCAAAAAGTTGGAAACCCAATAGCCTCAAACCTTGAGAGCAATGTATAGGGAATCCCAGCACTATTTGGCCTTAACCCGGTTTCCAACTTTATGGGGCTTACTGTAATATAGGTGTAATTAGATATAGTCTGTGTATATATATATTTACATATCGAGTGTGTGCAGCAGTGTGCATATATGTACGTATACGTATACACACACACACGCACACCCTGACACCTCAAGAAAGATGTATACTATCTGAAGAACTAAGCTCGCAACCTTAAAGCCCTGTGCACCGAAAGGCCTACCCTAAACCCATAAACCCCTAAACCCTAAACCCCTAAACCCTAAACCCCTAAACCCTAAGCCCCAAACCCATAAACCCGAACTAAGCCCTCCACATCGAGGGCTTCCTTCGAGACCATTCAACAAGAAGCTCGAAGTCTTCTTCCGGAAGACGCGATCAACACCGTTCCTCAACAAATCATGCAAACCATGTGATAGAATCCCGGATAACACCCTTAAACCTACGTCAAAAGCTCCATAAAAGCTCTCTAATCCCTAAAAACCGCTGAGGTGGCTGCACCGAAAGAATCCGAAGCTTCTGCTGCCATAGAGGATGGTAAGGCACCCCCAACCCTAAACCCTCATCTCGAATCCCTAAGCCCTAAACTCTAGACTCTAACCGTGTCTGCTCTCTGAGGGTTCTATAATGCAGAGGTTTGGACGAATAGCAATAGCGCAGCATCTTAGTCCCGACATAGTTCGAAAGGTAAGATATGCCAACGCTCAAACTGTTCTGGTGATTCAGTTATAGTGATGAAGGCCCCTAAGATGTTGGAGGTCCTTTGGTGTTTGAGCGTTCGAAACTGGTTCTACAATCCAAGGAGGTTCTGAAGGACTCTGGGGTTCGGAGTTCAGTGACTTCCTGATGGGGCGTTCGGGTCTATGCAAGTTCTGGTATGTTTCAGGGTTTGAGGGTTTAGTGCACTAGAGTTTGCTCAGGGTTTTGAGGCATGTTGTTTGAGCTGGACTCTTCTTCATGCACTTTCCCGACGTCGTGCGGGCTCGGCGCCGCTCATGCTCTTGTAATCCACATGAAGGTGTTAGACATAACCCTAAACCCCTAAACCCCTAAACCCCTAAACCCTAAACCCTAAGATCCCGCCTGGACTCCTTTTGCATGGCAGCTCCAAGCTCTGAGCATTTGACCTTTTACCCTTGCCCAACTGACAATCCCAATCCCCCAAACTTAGTAGCTGAGTTTATAAACTTTAAACTTTTGGCGATAATAAAACCCTCTTAAAATTAAAAGTTTAAACTTTTTTGGGCTTATGAACTCGGCAGCTAAGAAAAAACTCGAAAACTCAACCTCTTAACCCCCAAAGCCTCAGCGCTCAGTAACCCTTCAGCCCAACCCCTAATCCTAACCCACAGCCCTCAACCTGGTAATAACAATGTAAATCCTTCAAAAAACCTCTGTCAAAACGCATGAAACCGTTTTGCAGCACAAGCCCCTCGCAACACTTTTACGCAGCTCTCGAAACATCTACAACACACCCCAAGAAGGAACCCGAAACCGAAACCAGGGTGGGCTCGTTGTCCCAAACATGCAGAAGCTGTCGAATGATGCTTCGAAGCTGCAGATGTCTTGGGTTGTATGTCGAAAGAAGGGTATCTTTAAGGTGTGCTGTCAACGTTGTACTTGCCTAAGAGTGCTTCGTGATGAGCAGCGTTTTATAGGTTCAGGATCGCAGATGGGCTTTGGGACCTTCGGGTTCAGGCATCGTCGGACTTGCAAGGCTTACAGGCTTTATGTGAGATGTCTTTGAATTCTTGGATTCTTGAAGTCTTGGGGCTTTACGGTTTGGGATCTGCGGATGGCAAAACTTCGGGGTTTCAGGTTTGCGGTTTTCGGTAGGGTCGAGTATCCTGGGTAAGTTTTTGTGTTGGCTACAGGTAAGGCCCCCTTGCTGCAGACTCTGTCATCACCAAAGCTTCAATTCTTGTCTCCGTGTAAACGCGATACATGAGATTCGCTCTAGGTTGTAATCGTGTAGGGCTGCACCAGAACCTGTCAAGCCGCATCGCCTGATGCCAGCAAGCCCCCGCAAGCTGTATTACAGCCTCAATTCGCTAAGCCCCAAAATCTTATCGCCAGATGCCCCTCCCCCCAATGCCGATAGTCTTAAACCCAAGCCGTATAGCCCATGCCCTAGATGCATGCCCTGCACCGCGAATCTTACGTACTGAAGCACTCTGACCCAAATTGGGAAAGGGTGTTGCGGCATAAGTGTAGCAATAACATACAGATGTATATGTATATATTTTTTGCTTATGTATTGTTTTGTAGATATATATATATATATATAGAGAGAGAGATCACTAATTGAAATTAGTTTGCCAGGACTGTAGAGAAAGAAACGTTTTCGCAAACCCCTAAACCCCTAAACCTAAACCCTTTACCCTAAACCCCCAAGCCCTAAACCCCTTTAAACCCCTATAAACCCCCAAACCCGGAACCCTAAACCCCTACAAAAGCCTATAAGCCCTAGCCTCGCCCCATATCCTGAAGCTTCCCTCCCGAGGATGCCGAAGCCATGCGGGAACTCCTGAAGGAGACCCCCCGCCCCCGTGAAAGTTTTAGGGATTTTGGGTTTGGGGGTTGGTCTAGGGATTTAGGGGTTCAGGGGTTTCAGGGATGTAGGGGTTTAGGGTTTGGGGTGTAGGGTGCAGGGTTTACGACCCTAAGCCTTATACTTATGAGGCGTAGCGTTTATAATTTAAACCTATAAAGCAGAAGGCTCAAAGGAATGGTAGTGCAATGTTACCCCCATTCCCTTCACGGATAAAGCGCAACACTGAACTTAGGCCTTCTCTTACGGAATTGAGAGCTGAACCTAAAGATTCTAGGCCAGAGCGAAAGGTCTAACAGCCGAAGCCTTACGCCTTGGAAGAGAAAGCCTAAAAGCACCGGCGTCGCCGAAACCATACTCCCTACCTAAACCCTAAACCCCAACTCCTAGACTTCTTCAAACCCTAAACACGGCCCATTTTGTGAGAATTTCTGGACCCTTTGCCACTAAGCCATTGAACGGAAGGAGGCCGTACATGGCGAAGGCGAGTCCGTCCGTGAGGCCTTCCACCAATGTCGGGCCTTGACAAATAAGTGTAAAGTCGGGGCCTAAATAGTTAGAATAGCATCCTTTTAAGGGCTCTATATAAGGGTTTCTTTCAGGGTTTATAAGGGATCTATATAGTGGCCTAAACAATTACCAATACTATTGTGGGGGTTCCTTATAGAACTGTAGTATAAAATGCTCCACAGCCCTATTCTAATTATTAAGGCCCCTATACGAAAGTGCTACCCTTATGTATCAACTTTTTAGGGCCATATCCCTTTTTTAAAGGATCCATTGGTTACTCTAGGTAGGCTTGGGAGTGATTCAAGGGTTGGGGCCTCGGGGTTCAGCAGTTCAGTCACTCGAATCCCGAAGCCGCTGAATGGGGCGGAAGGTTTAGGGTTTTGAGTGTCAGTCAAGATTTCCATCATTTATGTGTCCTCTATTGGGGATCGTCTGTAAATATTAGAATACTCTTAGTTCCCATTGTCACGATTTCAGAACATTTTGAGGATGTGACCGTAAGCTTGATTCCCGTGAGGCCTGAATGTACCAGATTGTTAAAGCATCGTGCAGTCGGAAGCTGCTTACATTTCCACTGTTTATCTTGTAGAGGACTTGTTCCTCCGAAGATGATTGCAAGGGAGGAAGTATGCTCTCGAAAAGAAAGGGCAAGTGACAGGAAATATCCTGATGCTGATGGGAACTGGACTTCAGAAGCTTTCAGGTCTAAAAGTGAGAACCTGATCAAGTATATCATCAAGTCGTTCTCAAAGGACATCAGAGGCAAATCAATGACTTGGGAGCAGTGTGAAGCCAGATTCTTTTCGCATGCGCCTTTCGGGTCAGGTGGCAAGTTGGACAGAATTCCTGGTTTGGGTAAGAATACGGCTCAAATAAGTAAATGCCAACTTCGAGTTCAACGCTGATATGGATCTGAACAAGCGTGCGATTTCTTCCAGGCCATTCATGAAACGTGAAGTGGCCAAGTCGCGCTTGATATACCCAAGTCGGCCTGAGGCGGCGATGAGGTACTCATACATCCAGCACTTTCTGGAGCAGAGTCCAAAACACATGAGACAGACGAGCTTGGGCAAATCTGCCTGCAAGGTATTTTGCACAGAGACGTTACATCATCTCGAAACGGTTGGATTCAAGGAGTAGTGAGGATCTCTACTTCGTCTCGGACGATTCCGAGGGGTTCAATGAGAGCCACAGTTTGTCGGATATGGCCTGGCTCATTGCTGTGCTCGTCAGAGAACTGTCAGCCTACATGCCAACCGCTGTGGCGAATGATGTTTCAGTCGCATTGACTGAGTACATCAATGCTCTGCGCGAGAAAACTGTTACGAATGAGCAAGAGGATGGCTCAGAGATGACTGAAAAGTTGTCAGAAACATTATTTTTTGGGGACGGTTTAACCCAGGTAGATATAATATGATTATTTGCCTCATCAGAACTGCAGTTTAGTTAAATGGACCATGTGTTTGAGGTGCTGTTTAGCCCGAAGGAGGCTGTCTTGTGACAAGCAATATGTTTCTTTGCTACGACAAGTCTTATAGCTGATGGCACGTAGGGTACCGTAAATCCTACCCTGAATTAATGACTTTGCCCTGCCTGCAGCTCCATAAAGTCTTGAAGTAATAGGCATCAGGTAGCTGAGGCCACAGGTAAACCCTCGACCCCGAGCCCCAACCAGCCTGAGTTCTAGACCCTTATAGCTCTTCTAGAACCCTATGAAAATCACTTAAAGCACCACTGCAAATTTGACAGTACATCCTAGGGAATCCGAAACCCGCAACCCCCAACCCTAAACCCCCGAAGCCCTAAACCTAGAGCCCTTATGCAGGTGGCACCGATCCTCATGCGGGAAAACTCGAAGAAAGCAAGAGAAGGCCTATCTGATCGAGCCCCGATTTCGTTTCAGGGTTGTAGGAGTTGGGATTTAGGGTTCAAGGTTTAGGACTTGGGGTTAGGTTTTAGGGCTTTAGGGGTCAAAATATAAGTATAGCTATAAGGGTCTGCAACATGTCCCGTGTGTGTTGTTTGGGACTTGGACCAGTTCAGGGTTTGCAGGAACCGCGCAGCAAACACGGAGTAAGACAGTGTTTCATACCTCCGCCTCAGATCCGTTCAAAGTCTGGTACCCTGCATCTCGAAACGCATGTTAATGATAGAGATGGTGTTCTTGGTGACTGTTGGTCGGGGTTGTGATGATGCCGCCACTGGCAGTGATGGTTTAGAGGTGGCTGGAAGTGATGCTAGGGGTCACAGCGCCACCATTTCGGCACACGGCCTCACGGCGAGTTGCACTTCATGGGCCACATGTTTTACCCTTTGAAATTTTGAAGCCGAAACAGCTTTGGCCGGGAGCTCTGGACCCCAAGCACTACCATCATACTGACCGCAACACTTTCGGTAGTAGGAGATTGTAGTAGGAGTAGTAGTAGCAGTAATAGTAGTAGTAGTAGTAGTAGTGGTAGTGGTAGTAGTAGTAGTAGTGGTAGTGGTAGTAGTAGTAGTAGTAGTAGTAGTAGTAGTAGTCTTAATAGCAGCAGCACCAGCAACCTAAGCCCTGAGCCCTTGATTGTAGCGAGTAGTGATACTAGCAGCAGCATCAGTAACATAGGAACCTGATGAAGGAGCCTTGGGTCTGTCACCCCAACATATTAGGGCCCATATAAGGAAGCCTAATGAAGACCCAACATTGCTGAATCAGGTTCCTATAATAGCAAGTAGCGCATGCGATCCTGCGGGAGGCGGTGCAGAGGATGTCACTCGCGACTCCTACGAGAGGGTCCCCGTGGAGGTCGCCCTTCCTTGCACTTAGGGGTTTAGGGTTTGGGAGTTAGGATAGTTTTAGGGTTTAGGGTTTAGGGCAGTTTAGGGTTTGGGAGTTAGGATAGTTTTACCAGCCCCCACAGGACTCTTGAGCCTGTAACCCTGAAGGCAGAATCCAAGACCGACAGCCTAGCAAGCAAAAGCCTATACAGAGGCGTAAGGATAGCAAAGCAACTGAAAGCCTATAAAACCCCGTCAGAACAACTTCAGCCCCTAAGGCTCGAACTAGCAAAAAAAGCCTCACAGATTATCGTGTTGGGGATCCCGGAGCACTGTAACATAGGCCATGAAGTCTTCACGTAGAGCCCTGAACCCTGCCGGCCCGAAACCCGATAACACCACAATGCCAGGAAACACAAACTCTGAAAACGACACATATACCATTAGGACCAGATTGACATAGATGGGCTTCTATTTGAGTTGGGATACTGTTATATGTGTTGATGTCTGGAGGTACTGCTCACTGCCTATACATACTACGATGGCTATAATTAAGGTAGCCCGAAGCCCTAAACCTTAAATTTTCGGCACATAGGCTCTTCTGAAACAGGATTTAGGGTTAAAGGTTTGAGGGACAGTGTTAGGGTGTCTTGGACTCTTCGGTTTCTTTCTGGCTCATAATATAGGGGCCTTAGTAATTAGAATAGAGTTTTGGGGTACATGGTACTATGCTTATAGCAAGGACTCCCCCAAAAAATAGTATTGGTAATCATGCAGGCCCCGAAAATAGGCCCTAAGCCCGAAATCCTAAACCTTAAACACTTAACCCAATTCGTTTCTTCTGTTTCTTTAGCTAAACCCTATTACACCCTGAACCCTAAGGCCGTAAACCCAAACCCCCTGACCCAATTTGACTCTGCTGTGTCAATAATTAGGCCCAAAGCCCGAAACCCTAAACCTTAAACCTTGAACCCTAAACCCAAAACCCTAAACCTTAAACCCTAAACCCTAAACCTTAAACCCTCAACCCAATTCGTCTCTTCCGTTTCCTTAGCGCCGCTGTTGCGGAGGCGTTCGGCCTGGCCCTGCTCCGTGGCATGGGCCCCTTGGTCGCAGCAGAGCACTTCGCGGATTCAGGGTTTTATACTTATACATATACTTATATACAATACATATATATATATATATATAGAGATAGATAGATAGATAGATCGACAGAGATATCTATATTATGTGTATGCATATATACACATAATAGTTGTTGCATAGCATGACTTTGTGGGTTGTGTAGGGGTTTTATGGGCTTATGTATGAAGGTAATACAGGTGTCTGAGTAATGTGTGATGATACCCCTTCCTCAAGAACCCGATTGTAACTACTGCGGCACCTGACTAAACCCCTTCCCGCAAAGGGGTTTATCATGGGGGAGTATTGACCAGGGGTCTACGATTGAAACTATACAGGGGAAATCAAAGGCTGCTTGAGGGGTTTAGGCTCTACGCGAAATGGTTTTTCCGAGCAGTACTTTTGAGCACGCATTAGATTTTGTGTATGGGCTTCGTGAGTGTGTTTATGCATGACAAGAGGCCAGAGAGCTTGACGAGTTAATGTTGTGAACTTTTCAGGACCTCGTACAGTATACCACATATCAAGAACTTTTCCCCCTAAGCACGATTCTAGCGCTGTCCATAACTTGGAGCGGATCCTTTCGTGCTGACTCTCGACTTGGTTAAAGGCGCTGTTGTCGGATTGAGGCTCTATAGGCTCTACCCATAGGCTCCATAGTAGTTCATTTTTTGGGATTACCTTATAGCATTCTAAATATGAACCCCCAAAAGGAAATACTATGGAGCCCTAGGGTAGGCATAGAAATACCATCCTTCGACCCCTAAACCCGTCAACCTGGAAGTACCAAATGGTGGCCCTGAACCTTACCCGGGTTTAGGGTTTAGGGTTTAGGGAAACCCTAAACCCTAAACCCTAAAAACCCTAAACCCTAAACCGTAATCTCAGCGCAGGTTACGACCCCGAGAAGCACAAGACAAAGCCCATCTACCACGACAAGTAGATGGCCCAGTGGTTTTGGTTTGGGGTCTAGGCTTCTTTGGGTTAGTGATTTAAGGCTTGGAGGCCTTGAGGGGAATTCACAGTTACCGGGTTTGAGTGCTTAGCTCTGTAGGGTTTAGGGTGTCTCACAGAACGATGGGGTGTGTATAGCGTGTAGTGTTCCATCGCTTTCTGCTTGGTTAAACCCTGCAAACCCTGAACCCTGCACCCTAAACCCTAAACCCTAAACAGGGTTGATCAAAGCTGCGGGGGCAGGCTTTTGGGACCTAGGGGTCCATGGGGCGTGGGGCTCCGTCGGAGTTCTAGTTTGGGGTTTTGTGCAGGATTTGTAGTGTTTGGGGCTCCTTTGGAGTTTGGGGTTTGGTGTTGTGCCTTGCTTCTGTTTGGGAGAAGGTGTGGGTAGAGATCTGGTGCCCTAAACCCCAAACCCTGAACCCGAAAAAATCCTAACAACCGTAAATCCTAAACCCTGATCCTTGCGATTACTGTCTTTGCATTCCTTAGTGCCCAGGATCCTTCGGTTAGAAGAATGTGGCCCGAAAATCTCCAACAAATGCGCGCCCACCCCAAGCCCGGTTTATTCTTATGGTCGTGGGTTGATACCCAGCGGCCCCATAGTAGTTCCTTTCTGGGATTACCTTATAGGAGTCTAAATATGAACCCTAACAAGGAACTACTATGGGGCCTCTGGGTAAAGCCTGACAGACTAGATAGAAACGTGGCAACTCATTCAACATCGTCGTGGGTTTCTCATTGTAAAACTAGAGGAACCCAAAACCCTGTTCTAATTTTTAAGGCCGCTACATTAAACCAAGGCAGCGAGATAACCTTCTGGGCCTTGGCGCGTCGCCTTTGTGGCTTGACCGTTTTAGTGCTTGAAGCTGTACTATGTTTGAGGGACAAAATCTTGCATTTCCCATATACCATAATTCCCATAGTTTAGGGTCCATTATAAGGAATATACCATAATTCCCATAGTTTAGGGTCCTTAGGGTCATGCTGGATTTTGTCCATGAACAGTATGTTTGGGGGGGTTGAGGTACTACGGGGACCCTAAGAGACATGCAAGGATTCCGGCGGGTTCCTAGATTTAAGTGCAGTAATGTAGGAACCTGATTAAGAAACCTTGGGCCTTTATTAGGGTTCCTTATATGAATCCTACTATTTTGGGGTTATAGGCCCAGGGTTTCTAAATCAGGTTCCTACAGTATCGTATGCTCCAAACCATGCTCTGATTATTGAGGCTCAGATATCATGGAGTTCCGGGTGTGCGATCGCGAAAATCTTTTTTCTACATGGGAAACAAGGGTTCCGGGTGCTGGAGACTGTCAGGTTTACCTGAGAGATAACTGGGTGTCATGTTTCCGGGTTCGGTGTTGGCACGGCTTACGAGTTTCCGGTTTCAGGGTCTTCAGGGCTGTAGGTGTGCATAAAACATAGAACTCAAATTTAACATGCACGCTCATATCCTTTTCCGGACACGCAACCCTCAAGGCTCCCGCGCTCTCTCTCTCTTGCCACACACAACTCCAGCCTTTAAGCCTCAACCCTTAACTTACACTTGAGCATTTGGCCGTGGCATTTGTGTTGTAGATTTAGGGCTTAGGCTTGTAGTAGGGATGCAGACTTTAGGGCTTTCAGTTAATTCTGAAACTCAATCCCCTTCAAACCCAAACGCCTTTAAGCCAAATCAGAACAGTGGCCTTAAATCCCTTCAACATGGTCAGTACCAAACTACATCCGAAAACCAATAGCATGAAATTGCAGATATAACACACAGAGACCGCAGATCAACCCTCTAGTATCCCTAGTATCCCTCAGACTTACGACCTACCCTTCTTTAACCCTGTAAAAGCATCCCTTAAACAGAGCCTTCTTCCCTAAACTCTAAGCCCTAAGTAACCCCTAACAGCCCTAATCCCTAAACCCTAAACCCTAAACCCTAATCCCTAAACCCTAAGACCTACACCCAAACACGAGGCTGCCCTCTGAGAAGAAGCCTCCACCGGGGAAGCGAAAGGGCCCTGACGCCGCGGCGGCCCGCAGCCCAGCAGCCGCAAGCCACCTTTTAAGGCTTTAGGGGTTTAGGGTTTAGGTGTTCAGGGTTTAGGGTTTCGGTGTTTAGGTGTTTAGGGTTTAGGGGTTCGGAGGTTTAGGGTCGAGGGCTTAGGCTTTTCGGCTTTAAGGGTTGAGGGCTTAGGAATTGCGTGATGTTGGAGGCTTTTGGATCAGGAACTATAGGGATTTTGGGGGGATTAGGGATTAGAGGTTGCGGGTTTGGGGAACTGTGGATTCAGGGTTTAGGGATTATAGGGATTTTGGAGGCTAGGAAGTAGGAATTCGAGTCAAGGCTATAGCCCTGAACCCTAAAATGCAGATCCATTTTCAGGGGCCCTTATAAACGAGTGCGCCCACTTACGACCGTAACTCCTAAACCCCAAACCCTGAACCCTGAATACCTAAACCCTAAACCCCTAAAGCCTTAAAAGGTGGCTTGCGGCTGCTGGGCTGCGGGACCCTAAACCCAAAATTTGAACTTCCAAGGCCGAAAAGAGGCCTCGACCGGAGACGGCAGGTGAGTCCCAAGGTGCACTGAGGTTTGGGTTTCTTTAGGCCTTCCTTTGAGGTTTCCCTGTAAGGGTTCCAGAAGGGCTTAGTTAGTTAGGGTTAGGGTTTAGGGTTTATAGTTAGTCTTTTAGTCTGTGTGTTCTGTTTGAGGATTCCAGGGCTTGTTTGCTTTTGTGACTGCACCTTTCTATGTGTTAGGGCGTAGTTTGGGGTTTTTTCGTTTGTTCAAAGGTTTAGGGTAGGGGTTGGGGTTTAGGATTCATTTTGCGTTTGAGGGCTTAGGGCTTGTGAGGTTTCGTTTGTTGTGTTTAGGGCTTGACTTACCTTTAAACCTTAAACCGCATATGTACTCTCAAGACTTAAGCAACCAGCAGGCCTAACCAACCTGCACGATCCGGAACAAGCCGACAAACAAGCCCGAAAGGCTGCAGCTCACCAGATTGCAAAGGATACACACCCACACCTCCCGACACAAGCCACGTTGCCCAAAGCCCCGCAACCTCAATAACTGTGTAAACCCCGAGCTCCAAGACTAAACCCATCTAGAACCTAAAGCCTAAACACCACAACACCCCTAAGCCCCCAAACTCCTAGCCCCCAAGCCTCTAAGACCCCGAAGCCCCCGAAACCCCCAAAGCAGCCGGCTCTGCCCTGGAAAAGGTGACATCTGGCCCTGCCGGGGTCTCGTGGTCCGGATTACCAGCCGCGCAGCCGAGCTCAAGGCTCTCCGATGGCCCAGTTTAGGGTCGATAGGTTTAGGAATTTAGGGTCTAGGAATTAGAGCCTGAAGTTTAGGGTAGGGTTTAGGAGTTTAGGGTTTAGGGTGTAGGAAACCAGGGTTTGCGGTTTAGAAGTTTAAGGTTCAGGGTTTAGGGTTGAGGGTTTAGGCTTCAGGGGAATGAGAGCCTTCAAGGGGGGCACCACAAAGTTTTAGGGTTACCTTAAGTGGTCACTCTAAGGGGTTTAGGGTTCCTCTAATTTAAGGGTGCAGCGTTCGTTTATGGGTGTCTTTGGGGGTTACACTAAGGGTCAAGTTAAGGGTGCCTTTGCCGGTTCCTTTAAGGGTTTCTTAGCGGGATGGATTCCTTTCAGGGGCTTCTTCCTGTTAGGAATTTAGGGTCCAGGTGCACTAGAGTGGCCTCAAGAATTGGAATGGGGTCGTTGAGTGTATCATAGCATACTTGTCAGAAGGAACCCTAACTATTCGCTATGGACCCTAACGAATAATGCTAACATTGGCTTTATATTATTCAGGTCTCCTTTGGGATTTTATCTGAGTTTTACAGGGTTTTATGTGGGTTGTGATTGTGTAATGGCTGCTCATAGGGTTTGATGGGGGGGGGTTGGCCTGGTTCGCCTTGGGACTTCGTTTTTTCATTTTGATTATACGACTGTAGGCTTCTATTACAGTCTGTGGTTCCATCGCGCAGACTTAAGCATTCTAGGACGTCGGAGTTTTGTCGTAGGGTGTTAGGGAAGTATAATTATAATGTTTAGAGAATTCGTTCGCTTGGTGCTTTGGGTACAAATGGGCTCGCGTCGGTTGGCGATCTAGTTTTTGTGTTCATCTTCGCACCATGATGCGTGTTATGGCAGGTACTCCGGCTGTTGTCAGGGATGCTTGATGGGCTGCTGAACGGGTTGCTGCAAGCATGCACCGGGTTTAGGATTCTTCTTTGGGTGCGTTTTGCCCGTTGATTTAGAGGGCCCACGCTGGGCGTGTGTTCGAGGTTCAAGGGTTCAAGAATGAATCAAGAGCCCTGAGCCCTGCCCAGGCCTCAGACCCTAAGCCATAAGCCTTGCAACCTCATCTGGACCTTAACTCTCGGCCCTGAACCCTACGCTCAAAGCTTCAACATAGAGGTCTGCAGAAGTATAGCGCATAGTTCCTATGTCACTAAGATATTATGTACCACCCAAACCCTTATTATTCTCCCTGTTCCTTTACTTTAAACCGTAAAGCCTAGGGCTAGGCCCTCACAGGTTCGAGCTTTTGGTTTACGATTCCTGCATCACGAACACGCAAAGCTTGTTTGAAGGACTTCATCGGCGTGGATGGGGCTTCTCGGCCAGCGCTTGCCTGCGTGAGAAGTGGGCTTTGACAAGACTATTCTAGTGGTTCCTACACCCGAAGCATGAACCCTGGGCCCTAAACCCTAAACCTATCTCCTACTCTAGGGATCCAGGCCCCTGCATTTCGCTATAATTAAGGCTAACTCGTAGGGGCCTAGTTTCCGGGCTCCGGTGTCAGAGTTTCGTCATAAGCCCCAGCTCCATGTACCCTATATAGTACATATTTAGGCCTTACGGTACCTATACAGGAAACCCTTTAAGCCATAAGTACAAACTATATAGATTACACCCTAAAACCTTCCAGGGACCCCTTCAGGAATCCTTTAAGGGATACTATATAGCCACATGGAGCTTCAACGCCCTACTCAGTGGTCCTTACGCCTCAGTGGTCGAAGCCTCGAAGCTCTAGCTGATTCACACCCCCAAACTCTCAACAACTGAACCTGCAACTCTACTCATACCTAAACTGCCTGCCTAACCTCCTTAAACCTAAAATCCTTATACAAGTTATAGAAAAAGGTCCCTATGCCTGCGGGCAAATTAAACGGCCTTGATGACACCTTTGTCCCATACCCTTAAAATGCCTGTTCTAGGAACTCTCAAAATGAACCCTTAACAGGACTACTACTATAGTAGAAGCCAGAAAGTTGGAACATGGCTTTAAGAGGAAAAGTGCTAGGATCCCCTATACTTTACCTTAAGGGCATAGGGATGTTGATGTTCCAACTTTCTGGCTTCTACTATAGGGCTTTGGGACATTATATATTTTCCCTTATTGGGCTTAAGAGGTTCTTATTTACTTTTTTTAAACCTTTAAAAGAGATTTCTCCGAGCCCCACAGCCCTGGAAACTCCAAACCCCGAACCCTTTTTTTGGTGCTTTCACCAGAATCTCCTAAACCACGGAAGCCCTAAGCCCTACTGACACCAAAGTAGCCTCAATCTTCAAAGCCCGACGGCGCCGCTCAGGTGCGAAGGCCTATGCATAGGCTTGAGGATTCAGGATTTAGGTTTTGGGTTCGAGATTTTTGGGCTAAGGGCTTACCCCAAAGAGTTGAGGGTTAGGTTTTGGGATTTAGGGTTTAGGGTTAAGGGTTTCGGGCTTCCAGTTCCTGCAACCCAGGTGGTGCTTGAAGTTGACCCAGAGAGGCAGTCTTGGCCTCAGGGTTTCGTGTTGGAGTGCTTAGGGCGAGGGACGAAGGTTTTGGGCCACAGGAATGATTTAAGTCACAGTTTAAACCCTCTAGACCTTAAACTTCAAACCAGCCTTAAGCCCTGAAGTCTTAAGGCTTTTTCCATCGATACTGTTGAGGCTATCATGGCGTGGGTTTTCGGGCAGAGGGTTTATGGTGAAAGGTGTCATGTAGATAGTTATCCCCGGAAAGCTTACACTTACGCCATCAACCCCCAAGTAAGCCCCTGCGCTGAGAGTTTTGAAACTTAAACTGATTTGCCTATTGGGTTTTATCTTCAGAGCTCCACTTTCTGCGCCCTGAGCCCTCAAACCCTAATCCTTCCTACCATGAAGCAATGAAAGCCCGTCATATTAGAGTATACCCATACCACAGCATGCTTTCAGGGTCCCTAAATATAACTGCACTGCAGAATATGCCCCAAAACTCTATACCCAATCCTCTAATACAGTTATACTACATTAGGCCACCAAAACCCTTAAACTACACAAAAAAACTATAATCCCTCATATAATATTACTATACTACTTGTACTATGCTACGATAGGCCCCCAAAAAACCCTATTTATTCATATTGGGCCCTCCTCCGAAAGTTCCCAGGCGCTGCAAGGTCAAAGCGCGCAGTGCGACGGCAAAGAAGAGCCAGGCATGGGACCGGATCTATCTGGGTATTTCTCTAAATGAGGGTCCTTTGTAGGGTCCTCTCTACAAAGGGAAAAGGGGACCCTACTACCCACCGACGCCGACCCCAGGGACAGACGAGGTAGTTTTCTAAATGAGGGTCCCTTTTCCGGTCCTTCTTTATAGGGGTGCCGTACTATTTTGATGACCTGAAAGGGCACTCTACTTCAGAGAACTACCCATCCAAGCAAGCAGGAAGACTAAAGCCTAAAGCCTAAACCTGAGGACATATCTAATCACAAAAAGGGAAGACTCAGAGGGCTCATCCCATTTATGGCTTTGGGATTTGGGGTTCAAAGGCCATATACGCTATCAGGCTCTTGGAGTTAAGGTTAGCCTTAGGGCAAGCCCTACGGTTTAGGGTTTAGGGTAGAGCCTCAAATCAAAGCCTCTCCGTGCACAGCGGGCCTCTCCTTGGGACCCGAGCTCAAAAAGGCTTTGTAGTTACTTTAGTAGTAGAGTAGGTAACCTTTAACCGAACCGCTTTGGGGTGCTACAAGACCTATAATATAGCCCCACAGGTAAGTAATGACAGGTTCCTCACTGAAAGGGTTTGGAAGTTCATGAACCCTTGCAAAGACAACCCTATGCAACGCTGCAGGCTCGTTGGTCTAGCCCCTGATAGAGCCTGCAAAGCACTAATCCTAACAATCCTAAACCCTCAAGTAGAAGTCTGGCCTAAACTTTAAACACGTGTGAAAATTCAGAGGCCGAAAAACCTTATAGAACCCCCACAGAGCCCTTGCAGCCACCGCAAAAATTGCATACAACCCTTCCAGAAACCTTCGAGAGTACCTCATAAAGCTTGCAGAGACCCTTGCAGAATGCTAGCCTATAGAACCCTTAACAGAGAAACGTGTTGCAAACCATGTTTTCAACACGTCTCGATCCGTTACAGAGCCTGTCTTCAACCCTCGCAGAAGCCTTGTACAACCCTTACAGAACCGTACAGAATAGAAGCCGTGTGCAACCCATTGTAGAACCCTTGTCAGTAAAACCTCTATTCAGAACGCGTCTGCAACCGGTAGAACCCGCTTTCAACCTTTCTTGAACCCTTACGTAACCCTTACTGAACCCCTGTATACAGAACCCTCATTGAACCCGGAGCCCTAAACGCTGTAACCAAGCCCCCCCCCTAAACCCCGAAACTCTGAATCCTATGCTCCGGTAGTCCCCATCGGATCCTTCGAGAACCGAAAGGTTCTCACCGACATCCGCATTGCTGACCTCGAGTGCCGGCCTTGTGGGGCTCCGGTTGTGTTTTATTCGGTTGCAAGGTATACCTACCTGTACCCCGAAAGTATGTAGAATAATAGCCTTTTATAGGTTTTGGGCCATTATTTTACCTACTTTGGGGGTCTAGGTAGGGTTCAGGTCAGTTTGGCTTTCGGGGTTTAGGGATTCAGGAATTCCTGCTTTCGGGTTGAGGTTGTTGGGGTAAGGCTGTCAGGATTTCGGGGATCAGGGGTGAGTGGGGCTCAGGGTGGTTTAGGAGTTTAGGATTTGGGGTTATGGTTGAAGTTCCGGCCCGGGTACAGGATTTTTGATTTGGGGATATAGGTTGGGATTGCAAAAAGTCGGGCTGGGCGATAGCCTCCGACCCTGAACCCTCCGTGGGCTTTAGGGTTTAGGGTTCAGGGGTTTAGGGTTTGGAGTCTACAGGGTTTAGGGTCTAGGCTATTATGTACTTATGGTATCGGCTTCTTTCCAGCCCTGGCACTCCGGGCTTCTGAGTCCCTGAAGCCTTCGGCCTCTTGAGCCTTCGCGTTGAGGGTCCTTAAGGGAGGGTGCTTCAAGGGGGGAGGGTACAAGGGATCCCTAGGGAACCTTAGGGAGCACTAGAGAGAACTAGGGATTAATAGGTTATCTACCCCCCTTGGAGCCCCCTCCCATAAGGATACTATAATTTGCTTTGAGGGCTTTGAGTTCAGGCCGCCCTTCGGGGATTGAGGGTGCCGGTAATGTAGAAGCCGGAGAAATGAAGACACGATTCCTCAGGGCTCCTTGCTACAATGATAGTATAAGATTTGCCTCCCCAAAACCCCGTTCCAAGTTTTAAGGCCCCTACCTATGGAGTTACATTTAACTACAGGTCTTTGTTGAAAAGGGCTTAGGTTTTTGAGACTTTCTAGGTGGCTTGCTTCTCGGCGCTTACAAGGGCTATGGGGTCCAGGATGCAAGGTGGAGAGGGTTTCGAGCCATCGTTGAGTGGTTAAGCTATGGTGGGCTTGTGAACTCCTCGAAAATCCGTGGGGTCGAGCATACTATGCTAGTCGCAAGCAGGTAGGTTTGCCTTGCTTCTAGTTTCAGTCCGGCTGCTAAGCCCGCCTTTAGCTAATTTGGCTCTTTCGGAACAGCTTGAAACAGTGACTGCTCCATTGAAACCCCAAACCTCCCAACTTTAAGCAAAGCCCTTAAAAACGGCAAAACCCGTATAAAATCCGTGTGGAACCCTAGACCCTAAATCCCAAACCCTAAACCCCACACCACCTCCCTAAACCCTACAAAAAACTCCACATATCAGCCCTTGAGCATCCCTGGGCTTCGTGGGCTCTTTGCACTTGAGGCCTCGTGTCAGCGGACAGTGCCAGGAGGTTCAGATCATCCGGGGCCCCAAGAAAGGAGCCATGGTTTAGGGTTTAGGGTTTAGATCATCCGGGACCCCATATGTTTAGGATTTATGAAGGGTTTAGGGTTTAGATCATCCGGGGCCCCAAGAAAGGAGCCATGGTTTAGGGTTTAGGGTTTAGATCATCCGGGACCCCAATATGTTTAGTATTTATGAAGGGTTTAGGGTTTAGATCATCCGGCACCCCAAGAAAGGAGCCATGGTTTAGGGTTTAGGGTTTAGATCATCCGAGACCCCACATGTTTAGGATTTATGAAGGGTTTAGGGTTTAGATCATCCGGGGCCCCAAGAAAGGAGCCGGGGTTTAGGGTTTAGGGCTTAGGATTTACAAAGGGTTTAGGGTGTAGATGATCCGGGGCCCCAAGAAAGGAGCCAGGGTTTAGGGTTTAGGGCTTAGGATTTACAAACGGTAAGGAGTCACTGTTTAGGGTTTAGGATTTACAAAGGGTTTAGGGTTTAGATCATCCGGGGCTTGTTATAGCTTGTTGACAAGGCGTGTTGGTGCTTCTAGTTGTTTATGGAGGTTTCGTGAGGTTCTTTTAATTGTCCCGAAGTTTGCAATACAGGCCAACCATAGGACCTTGCTATAGGTGCGAGTAGTTTCATGCCTTCAGCGCGACATGAAACTAGGGGAGCTACACCACGCCTTCAGAAGGGCTGCGTGGTCTGGGTTTTAATCAAGGGTCTGTATAAACAGGGTCTTCTTCATACCGATGTTGGTGAGCGCATTTAACTTTCGGTACTGACTATGATCCTAAACCCTAAACCTTAAACCCTAAAGCCTAAACCTTAAACCCTGAACCCTACGTTCACAATGATGGGAAGCTCAGGTGTATGCCAACCCGAGCCCTAGACTCCCAACCCTAAGCCATCATCCTAAGCTCTAAGCCACACCAGAAGCCCTCTACTACAGAAGCCGGAAACTATTTCATAGGGCATCCTATCATCAACAATCTAGACAATGAGCCCCTTGCTATGGCCACTATAACCAACAATCCGACACGTCCGAAACGCTAAAGCAAGGTTCCAAGATTTAGGGACCTTATTCGCGAGTGGCGTACCCTTTTGAGGAGCCGAAGTATTTCCGAACAACTTCAGTCCCTAAACGAAACAAATAAACCGAAGCAGTCAGAAAAGGTGCTGACGAGACCGAGGAAATCTACCCAAACTCCTAAACTCAACACCCTAAACCCTTAACCCATCAAAACCTAAAACCCATCTGCCCTAAGCTCACAGGCTCCTCCTGTCTCTGCACTGAAGAGCCCGAAGCCCTTTAACTCGCGACTCTGTTTAGTCCCCGGAAGCCCTTAAAGTTGTTTGGATATGAAAAGACAAGACCCCATAAGGGTTTAAGGCTACGGTTTAGGGTTTAGGGTTTAGGGAACCAAGTTTTAGAACACTATAATCAGTTGGAGGGTCTAGGTAGAGCTTGTTGCCGTAATTCCTTCCAGAACTGCGCCCCCATCCCCCTTCCAAACCCCTCAACCCTAAACTCAAAGCCCTCATGCGTAGAAAAGGCCACTATGCATTACCCAGAGGCCCCAAAGTAGTTCCTTTTTGGGGTTCATATGTAGAATTCTATAAGGTAATCCCGGTAATCCCCAAAAGGAACTACTATGGAGCCTCTGGGTAAGCCATCAACCTCAACCCTAAACCCTGGACCGTAAACCGCCCTCCTACGTCCATCGTGCGAAGGAGAGGTCGCCAAGCTCATCAAGCGCGACGTCAGCTCGGGAGAGGTCGAGGCTGGAAGTAGCATTCTAACGATCATTGTGGAACAAGTAGTTCGTAGTGATAGTACTATTAACTACTAATCACAATAAGAACAATGCTGAAACTTCATCATAGCAATCTTCGTACAAGATTGTTATTGCTAGTAGTACCATTAGTAGTTAGTATCAACAGTTAGTATTGACATTGAGAGTGACGCTTAATGGGATGTAGGGTTCAGCATTTAGGGTCTTGGTTTCAGGGTTTAGGGCAGTTCAAATGCAGGGATAGGATAGGGAAGTGTGTTCTGAGTTGCATATGACATAGGATGCAAGGATGTGGGGTTTTTGGACATTTGGTATCTGCGGATCAATGGTGTCGGGTTTAGCGTCTGGGGCTTCAGAGTTCGGGAACTTAAGCCCTAAGCCCAACACGATTCAACCTCAAACCCTCAATCCTAAACCCTTTAAGCCCTGGACGCTTAAACCTTAAACCCCAAACCCTCAAGCAGTATCTATTGTCAACACGCCCGAAGGGTTTTTGCAGTGGCTCCATATCAATCTGTATATGTATCTGTATTCATCTCGTGACCCATGGTTCTGGCTTAACAGGACTCAATATACCCCAAAAAACATCCTAGCAGGTGGAGATCAATGGGTCGAACCAGACGATGCCAATGCAGAGCGTGCGGCGAACTCAGACGGCGGCGGCGTCTCTTTTTGGGGGGGAGGGTCTGCCCCAAATCCCAAGTTCCCTACATGCTGATTTTGTAACTTGAGGTCTCTTCATTGGATTCCCAAGCGGTCCCAAGGTAATGTTGGATACGGATTAACAACCCCCCCCCCGCTGTCAAGGTCAAACCGCCCGAACATGTTCATGGGATCAAGGTTTTCCACCCCCCCCCAATACGCGGGGATGGGGTTATTAAGTATAGTAGTAAGTAGATAGAGAGTAATTAGTATAGTATTACAGTAGTATAGTAATAGTACAGTAGTATAGGGTTGAAGGGGTTCA
>BGNK01006952.1:2631-20317 GCA_003297005.1 Symbiodinium sp. clade A Y106 | reverse complement strand
GCCCGTGACGACCCCTGCGCCACCGTCGCCCCGGCGCCCCCAGCCACCGGCCTCGCAGGGGACGACAGGCAGTCGCAGGGGACGGGGTGGGAGCCGTCGTCGACACAGCCAACCCTACTGAACTGTACTCTGTGCTCCGTGCCGCGCTCAGAATGATATCAGGTTGAGTGGGGTTGTGCAGCTCGGTGGCGTGCGCCCAGTGCTCCGCGATGATGTCCTGGCNCGAGTCCGAAACTTAGTAGGGATCGCTGGCTTGCAGTGCTTTGAGCGATGAGGAAGAGTGACCTGTGCGTGCTCAGGCTCTTCTCCCTGTGTAGCTGACGGTGTAGCTGACGGCAATAACTTCGCATGTCCCAATAGCAGCGCAAAAAGCCTCTGACGTGCGCATTGCATCCTCCAAAACGCTCACCATGCAGTAGCAGAATCCGCGCATCTCCCGAGCACCCTCTTAGACTGTAGAGAAAGCTCAGGCACTGGCAGCGTCCTCCGGTCGACCCCAAATGGCATCGATCGCCGGCTAGTGTGCCGGGTGACACATAGATATCGGGGCATATCGGGGCACAGATTAATATGACTTAAAACGTGCTGCCTGCATCATGGCGGATGAACCAGTTGCTGAAGCGGGTCTTCGCACATCCAAGTGCCCCTGCTGCCCCGCTGTGCCAGAGTGAGTCTGTGTGCACCAGCTGCAGGCTATGACTGATCACCACCGATTGCAGTCAGACATGGCTCGGACCGACTTCGGAGGATGAGTGCCCAAGTTTTAATTTTCATAGACAAAGATTACAGCAGACACTTGTTCGGCCTGGGGTGGCCGGCACAGCCATAATATCAGATCGGGTCGCTTGCACAGACACAGAAGCTTCTTTTCGTAGGTGCTCTACTAGTAGAAAAGGCGGCAGCCATGGCTGAGAAGGACTCCTGGGGGCAGGTTCTCACAGTTTACAGTAATTTTTTGTTTTGTCCTGGAGCAGGAAGATCTTTCTGCTCCTGCAGCCGTGGCTTTATCCCCTGAGGAAGATGTCTCTCGCTTGCAAACTCAAGTGCAACAGAATATTGTGGAGCACAGCTATCTTCGATGTGTTCAGACTACAGGTGGTCATGACAATGCAGCTTGCTCTCAAACCCATCTTAAAGCCTTTGACAAGTTCTGAGCTCAGAACATATCGTGCTACAGTCAGAGGTCTATCCAGTGATGTGCCCTGCTGTACACACAGTACAGGTGTGACGGAAATGTGGCCGAATGCACTTCGGTTCTCCCACCCAAAGACGCCGCTATCCACCGATTGGGTGGAACATGAAGGGTTCGTTGTCCTGGACAGTGTGTTGGACGCTCTTCGTCCCTTGGCAGATGATACTGTTAGCTTCGTTCCCTGGTCGAGATGGGATTCTCTTGAATTCGGTTTCTGAGGATATGTGACTATCAATCAAGTGCCGGCCCCGCGAACTTTTGAGGCAGCCGCGACTTGACTTCAGTTATGCCACAAGACTCACTGGAACGAAGCCCCGCTGATCAAATGAGGTAGACAATGCGGCTAAACATCTTCCAGAGCTGGACCGCAAGATCATCGCCTCGTTGCTCAAGAAGGGCCTCTCCCGAGTACGCCGACTACGAGGAAAGACAGGGTAGCTGGGCTAATTTAAAGTCTGATGGACATATTCCAGCACATAATGCTCCTTCGAAGCCCAGGTCTTCGCACAGCGAACGGATGGATCGAATGAAATGCAAGTTCCCTGCTGCAGTAGTACACAGTCAACATATGCCGGAAATTTGCATTCGTTGGCCCTGATCGTTCGCCGTCTGAGGATGGATGGTTGGGTGGAAAAGAAGAAAAGGAAGAAGACGGGCCGCAACAGGGGTCCTGACGAAGTTCTTGATGTCGAAGAAATGCTTGACGAAATTGATGCCGAAGATCCGCCGGATTATGATGAGATTGAAAGGCTCCTTGAGTCTCCAGAGCCCGAGGGACCGTGCTTCAGATAAATTAATGTGTTGTATTTGTGCGAGCGCGCTAGCCTTGGAGCCAAATAATGGTTTGTCGTGGCTCTCTGCATCTCAGGAGCTCTTCAGACCGTGGAGCGAAGTCGCTTGGATTCGACAATAATGCTTCTCAATTGCTCTTGAGCCCGCAGTATGCAGACAGAAAAATTTTGAACCATTCGAGGCTCAGGCGGCTGCAGCAGGAGTATGGCGACTTGAGCCGTTTTACGCCTTCGGAGGTTGAGGACCTCATGATGGGATGCTCGACAAGCGAGCCTGGAGATCAGAAGCCCAAGTCGTTCGAGCCTGGAGATCAGGAGCCCAAGTCTTTCGAGCCTGGAGATCGCGAGCCCAAGTCGTTCGAGCCTGGAGATCACGAGCCCAAGTCTAGCGAGCCTGGAGATCGCGAGCCGCCTGTGGATCCGACCGCTGGGCCGAATGGTTGCAATTATTTCGTGATCTTGCTTTTGCCTGGATATTCCATGTATCTTTTGCCGTAGTTTTCCTTAACTTGAGGCACTCGTTGCCGAGCTCGTCTTCACTTCCTACAGCTCGGGAGGTTCTTGGCGATAATTGGATTCTGCAAGGATGTTCCCGCTTTGGTCTCAGCCCTTGTCAGGTTGCCCAGAAAAAGTACGAAGAGGCTCACTTGAAGATCTTTGGGTCCGTCTGGGGCTAAGCATGCAAACACTCCTAAACATCGAGTTGCATCATATGGTTTTTAGTTTCTATCATAAGTCAAGGATGCCATCGAATTGGATGATTCTTCCAGTGAAACCGATGTGGCTACGATGGCAGCTTTGGTGGAGCAGAGAAATTTTGTGCATCCAGATGCTGTTGCCCCCGACCCTCTGCTCAATGATTTGCATATCTGCTGTGTCTGCATTCTTTAGTACGTGTTTGTCCCAACCTAGGCAAAGGAGGAGCCGGGATTGGGCACTTCCAAGGATAAGAAGGCCAAGCAGGCCAGGGTTCAGGATAATGAGGAGAAGCAGAAAGGAGAGGAGGCTCCCCAGGAGCCCAACAAGTCTTTCGCCGGTCGCCTGATGCCGCAGACACAGCCATTTCGCTGGAGATTTCAGTTTGCTGTTGAAGCCTTCCAGCAGTGTCCTGATTGATTTATTCCGCTGCATGGCCCTCGTGAGCTAGAGCAAACCTTCGGTGTTGACCTAGCCATCTAAGGCATTTATCTGGAAAGATGCCGATCGCCAAAGACAAAGCAGAGCGAAAGTATATGGCATATCTGTCCGAGCAGGGCCTGACTACTTTGACTGGTGAGACAGAAATTGAAACATTCTGTCACGACATGGCAGTGGCATTTCTGCTGCACAAGGCCAGGCCGAGTTCGCACCCGCACCAGTTGAGCCAGGAATTAGGGGCAAGGCTTTAGGGTCAAGGGCATCTCGGAGGGTGTGAAACTGTGTCGATATATGGGTTGGTTTGATGCATGAAACGCGGGTGGTCTGATGTTAAGGCTAAGGGTAGGGTTTAGGATCGAACCATATGAAAAAACTTAGGTACTAATGACAGTAGGTATCAGATTTTTCAATCGAAACCCGAAGTTGAAAACAACCAACGTTTTCCGCTTAAACTTACTTCTAAGTCCCGCTTCTCTGCAGGTCCCGGAAATGTGAGTTGTGGCTCGCCTTTTTCCAGACGATCCGATGGCTCCCAGCAAGTTATAATACTGCTTAGGCTTAGCTAAGGTTCGAATTCTGCTAGGCTTAGCTAAGGTTCGCATTCTGCTATAGCTGGGTCGCCCGCTGATCAGGCTTTTGCCGAACAGACTGCTACGCCCAGCGAGCAAACAGCTGCACGCACAGTTCCACTTACAATATTGTGGTATTTGCCGTATGTGGACACAATCTAGCTTATACCGATAAGCTTTGCAGCCGGTGACAGGTACAGCATCAGCATCCTCAGCTCGCAAGCGATCCTGCGAGGGCATTGATGAAGGTGGTGTGCCCCCGCATGCCGCTGCACCACTGTTGACTCTGCTAGAGCTGATTCTGGTGCTCATGTGCAGTCATGCTTGCAAACCCGTGTCTTTCGCAGGCCTTCAAGCCGACATAGGCATAGTCATAGGAGCTGAAGGTTTGGCCTTAGGTTGACGCGATATCACAGCTAGATCCGAGACTCCGTGTCGAGTGCACGACAATAGATATCCTAAAAACTCTGGTGCATGCCTCCGTACAAATGGCGACCTACTCCGAGCTGCATATGCTGTGCCCGGTCTGACATAGACTAGCCGATCCCAGCCCCAAATGACCCTAAACCACAAACCCTAAACCAAGGTGCCCTGCAGTATAGCTCTGGCTTCGAACTGATGCTCATCGACAAAGGCTTCCTAGCTTCGATTCGGGTCTCCTTTTTTCTCTTACAGGCAGTGCACGCCTTAAGTTGTGTGGGGACGGGTTGTGTGTCTTGGCTAGTGGAAGATGAACACTTGCCTAACCTTGCAGACGGGAGCCTGTTTTCTGTCCGTCCTAGCATATAGTAAATAAAGCATGCACGGTTGTGTACGCTTTCGTACGATGTAGCCTAGGGCTTATGGGGGATGCAGGGTCAGCTTGTAATAAGCTCTTGTATGGGTACGGGTTTTGTGTCCTATGTGGACTTACTGCTTATAGCTTTTGTATGGTTAGGGTTGGTTTTTGAATCCTAGTGGAGGGTGTACGGTTTTGTACGCTTTTGTAGTTGTGTTTTAGTGGAGGATGTACGGTTTTGTACGCTTTTGTACGCTTGTGTAGTTGTGTCTTAGTGGAGGATGTACGGTTTTGTACGCTTTTGTACGGGTACGGGTTTTGTGTCTAGTCTAATTAGTGGAGGATGTACGGATTTGTACGCTTTTGTATGGGTACGGGCTTATGTCTGAACCTTAAGTCACGCATAGAAAGTAGAGCCAGCAAACCATAATGCATTCTAAATACCTGAATGCCTTTATCGTCGATCGTGGGTATCCTGGGGCTTCGAACTACTTCGAGCTGCACTCGTAGGGTTTACCCTACCGCAATATAAGTCGCAGCGTTCAGTCTAGTTCGTCGGGCCTATCAGGTATAACTACGGGGTCGTGTTTTTCCTTAACCTGACACTCTTTGGCTCCCGTACTCCCTCCATCGCTCGGCCGGCCCAGGACCTGGTGGGGCTGCAGTACGAACTTGGCCAGGAGCCAGGACCAGGATTTCGTTGACGAGGTTTCAACTAGCTTATGAAAAGCTTCAGCCTCGGGTTGTCGGATTTAAGGACATAAATTTGCTGTGGGCGAGTTACCTAGAACTCCTCTAGTTCTCTTAACAGTTGCCAAAAAGTACTTGTGGTAGCTCTTATAGGAGGATCCTGCTGCACGGCGAATGTTCACAGTTCTAGTAAACTAAAACTCTGCCCTTAACTTAACCCACAACCCGAATTCCTAAGTACCCGACAAAGAGACTTATCGCTGTAGTTAGCCTACTTTTGATGGATATACTGCTCAGAGTCATTCTGAAGTGGGCCACATGAGCCTGGGGGCTCATTAAGTTAGTTGCTGTTTGAACTTGAGCTACACATCCGAAACCCGTGTCTCTCGACACATGCTGCCCTGAATCCTCAAAATACTATCGGCCCCAAATCCTAAGCATTTCAGACGAAGAGCCCAGCTCCTAGGGCATCCCGGGCCCTTTGCAGCAGACGTCCCCGCCCATCCCAATTGATAAATGTGAGCTGCCCCGAACCTCCCATCTGTCGAGCCCTCTCTATTCCTTCTTCAGGAATTGGAGCCTAGCTCGACGAGGCCGCCACGCAGGGGGTGATTCATGCACGCCGAAGGAGAGGGACTTCCACCTGGGTCCGTGGCTTCATATGTCGGGATGGGATCCAAAACACACAGGGCCCAAACTCCTTTCGGATTTTGGGTTCGAGGATTGACATCTGTTGGCGAAAGTTTGGGACTTGAGGGGCATTGGGGTTTAGGGGTGGTTTAGGGGTTTAGGGTTTCGAGTCTTAGTACTCACATCGTCTGGAGTCTGGGCCCAGCTTGTATGTTCAACTTTTCCTCGAGTTTTGAAGCTTACTGGGTTCAAGTCTAGGCCCCGTTGGGTTTCCCAACCCTAGCCCCTGGGTAGCAAATTAAGCTTAGTTGCTTGTCATACAAATCACGATCGCTTAAGCCGCAAGATTACAAAACCACGCTTAAAGAAACACTTCAAAATACGATTGTGCTGTTGATCGCGAACCCTCGGCTGCTTCTTAGTTCTAGTCTAATTTATGGCCTCTATCTCCAGGACACATGCCAGGGTCGGCAAGCACAGCGATCTCGAGGGGAAGGACCGCAGTAGCACGATAAACGCAGGCCGATCAATGTCGGTGTTCAAGAATGATTACAACTGCCTGCCCGCAGGACTCTTGGAGACGAATCTGATCGAAGAAGAGCATCGCTGAGAGATCCAAAGCTTAGCTACTGCAGACCACCGAAAGCTTAAACCCTTAAACCTCAACCTAGGCCGTAATGTACCCGAGACATCCTCCACTCCAGTAGTCGTACAACACATCCTTTAGCTAGATCTCCCCAATATATCAGAGGGCCGTTGCTCAGCTGATAGTTATACCCGACTCCTTAAACAACTCGTGCCAAGCTTTCGGCTGCTGGCTTCTTGAGTCGAAGGTTACTCCCATGGCAGAGGTGGTTGAGCTGGACTGACCTGACGCAGTCAGGTCAGTCCAGCTCAACCACCCCTGGCTTCGACCTGCCGATATTTCAAGTGCAGAGCTGGCTTAATCTGTCTATCATACATTATTTGGTTTGGTAGACTGGTTCGGAGCCTCTGATTATATGTAGAGAGGTTTTTCTTTTCCGGTTAATGGTGAGCACATTACTTTAATTTCGAAACCCTGACACCTGGGCTAGGGCAAGGTATCGTATAGTAAAGATTTGAAGATGGAGGCCCAGCTTCCGATCTTCGTTAACGGGTGCTGCTACACTTTGTTAGTGATTACTCCTACACCTTACTTAAGGTAGCCTAACACTGGACTTGGTCGTACAATTCACTTGTGCAAGGATCACGCAGTATTTCTTGCAACGCAGCTAACTTCCCCATATTCATCTTAATTTGGTAGTCCCAAATCCCAAGCCCAGCTCTGCAACCATCATGTGGTAAACATCCTGCACTATATGACACCCAGCCTGAACCCGTATATACACACACAAGTCATACGAGGAATCCATTTAAATAGTTAAACAAATAAATATGTATATATATATATATTATACACGCAAGTATGGGTGTTGTGTCTTCGTGCAGGATGTACGGTTTTCTACGCTTTTGTACGGGTACGGGTTTTGTGTCCTAGTGGAGGATGTACGGTTTTGTACGCTTTTGTACGGGTACGGGTTTTGTGTCCTAGTGGAGGATGTACGGTTTTGTACGCTTTTGTACGGGTACGGGTTTTGTGTCCTAGTGGAGGATGTACGGTTTTGTACGCTTTTGTACGGGTACGGGTTTTGTGTCCTAGTGGAAGATGTACGGTTTTGTACGCTTTTGTACGGGTATGGTTGTTGTGTCCTAGTGCAGGATGTACGGTTTGTACGCCCTTTTACGGCTACGGGTTAACTTTTGTGTACCTATACTCGAGGCAGTACGGTGTTGCAAGCTATTTGTGTGGGTGCCGGTTTTGTGTTCGCTTGCGGTTTTAGACGGGTACGGGTTTATGCTAGTGGAGGAAATACGGTCTTGAATGGGGTCTTGCTGCACGGCTGGGCATAGGCACTTCGTCTTTGACGGGCTTTGGAACCCTAAACTTAATGCCCTAAACCCCACATTAAATGCAGTAACTGCCTGGCCTGCCGATGACCGACAGCCCTTCGCAAGACCTCGAGTTGACGAGACTTTCGCCAGTTCGAAAATTGCTTGCTTCGGGTCGAAGACAGGCACCGGTAGGGCAAGAGCTAGAGGCTTGCTTATAAACATCGATCGTAAGAGGTCTTGGTTCCAGGGAAGCATCGAGTTAAATTATTGTGTGGCCAGATCAATTACATTAGACGTACATCTCTTTCTCAGCTTATAATTTGCACATTTTAACTCATGGGTACGGTACGTGTTTGTGTCCTATATAGTGCAGGATGTATGGTTGAAAGCTCTACGCTTTGAAGGGTACTGTTTTCTTAATTGGTATCCCAGTGCAGGATGTACGGTGTTGTACGCTTTTGTACGGGTACGGGTTTTGTGTCCTAGTGGAGGATGTACGGTTTTGTACGCTTTTGTACGGGTACGGGTTTTGTGTCCTAGTGGAGGATGTACGGTTTTGTACGCTTTTGTACGGGTACGGGTTTTGTGTCCTAGTGGAGGATGTACGGTTTTGTACGCTTTTGTACGGGTACAGTTGTTGTTTTTTAGTGTAGGATGTACGGTTTTGTACGCTTGTGTACGGGTACGGGTCTTGTGTCTAATTAGTGGAGGATGTACGCTTTTGTACGGGTTTTGTGTCCTAGTGGAGGATGTACGGTTTTGTACGCTTTTGTACGGGTACGGTTGTTGTGTTTTAGTGTAGGATGTACGGTTTTGTACGCTTTTGTACGGGTACGGGTTTTGTGTCTAATTAGTGGAGGATGTACGCTTTTGTACGCTTTTGTACGGGTACCCGTTGTGTGTTCATTTACGGCTCTAGGGTAGGGGTTTCGCCTGGTAGTGGACGCGGGGAGGATGCACGGTCTGTGTATACTATGCACGGGAGGCTTGCTGTGTGGCTGGGTACAGAATATCGTCGCTACGCTGATCCATTTGCTCAAACAGGGCCGTTTCGCATGCTGAGGCTTCTTGGGTTACACGATTTCCCCAAACAGAGGCAACCGTACAAAACCGTACGTATCCGTACGTCACCGAGAGCGAAGAAAGAACCGTACCCGTACAAAAACCGTACGTAACCGTACATGCTATAGTGTACAGATCTGGGCCCAATTTCCACGGATCCGATGGCAGAATCAGGACGGCTCGGACCTTATGGAAACACAAGCCACTTGAATAGAAGTGTAGTCGATGATGTGAAATTAAGGCCGAACCCCGCTGGCGACACGAACTTGGAAGCACAGGCCATTCACAGAAAGGTTATATTGTGTGGAACCCGTTGTAAATCCCCGCTGAAGTCTCAACTCCTGAAATTAACAACCCTGCAGCAGGCTCAGCTTCGAGCTGCAAAGCTGGAGATAGAGGAGGCCTGGGTTTCTCAGCTGCCAAATACATACGGACGATATTGTATAATATCTTGTGATGACAGGCTGAGAAAGCCTCGGCTTCAGGAGTCGAGACTTGCTTGATATATCATCGCTGGCTTCGAAACCTTAAGCAACTATATGTGTGCCTCTCTATTTAGAGCCAAGGCTACTGCCGGGGAGTCGCAAGAAGCCACACAGCCTTGGGATGGAGTACCGGCACCCAGTAGCTTCGATGACGACTTGGAAAAGGAGCTGGAAAGGCTTATCTTCGAGGAGGCTGGGACACATGCTATGTTGCAGCAGAACTATCTGTCCGAAATCCTGAACTTTGTGCGATGACCGACCTGTTTGACGTTTTCTACGACACAAGTTGGTTTCTAAAACCGCCTTAGATACCCTTATCCCCCGAGCCTAAACCCCAAGACCCGAAGACCACGAAAGCCAGGAACACCAAAGCCCTGAATGTCTCGAACCAAAAACCCTAGATCTTTAAATCCTCTATTGGTGTTGCACCCTGAATTTCAAGCCTATACCCCGAGCATTGTCCGTCAGGATGCCACTGAGACGCCAGCTGAGGCATCTGAGGCTTCGGAGCCTGCAGGCAAGACCCGGATGCAGGTTCTTGAAGAAGAACAGGCTATGCTGAAGCAGCTGTACGAAGAAGCTTACAGTCGTCTTGCTCAGCAGAAGCTAGAAGCCCTTAAGGAAGGAAAAGACACAGCAGCAGCAGAAGCCGAGAAGAAAAGACAAGCAGCAGCAGCAGAAGAGGAAGCCGAGAAGAAAAGACAAGCAGCAGCAGCAGCAGAAGCAGCCGAGAAGAAAAGACTAGTTGAAGCACTAGCAGCAGCAGAAGCCGAGAAGAACAGACAGGCAGCAGCAGCAGCAGAAGCCGAGAAGCAACGACAAGCAGCAGCAGCCGCAGAAGAAGCCGAGAGGAAAAGACAGGCAGCCGCAGCAGCAGCAGAAGAGGCCGAGAAGAAAAGCCAAGCAGCAGCAGCAGCAGCAGAAGCCGAGAAGAAAAGACAAGCAGCAGCAGCCGCAGAAGAAGCCGAGAAGAACAGACAAGCAGCAGCAGCAGCAGCAGAGGAAGAAGCCGAAAAGAAAAGACAAGCAGCAGCAGCAGCAGCAGAAGACGCCGAGAAGAAAAGGCACACAGCAGCAGCAGACGCCGAAAAGAAAAGGCAAGCAGATGCCGAGGATGAGATCCGTCGTATGAAACAAAGGCTTGAAGAGCTGACGGGTCAGACAGCACCTACACTCGTGACAGGCAACTTCAAACGTGCTCACAGCCCCCTACGACCACCCACAACCAGCCGAAGCATGGATCTAAGCCCGCTTTCGAAACAACTCAAACAGGAGCACGAGGAGGAGGAGCGACTAAAACGGGAGGTTGCAAATGCTCAGAAGAAGGCGAAACTTGAGGAGATACAAAGAAAAAATGAACTGATGCGACAAAAGCTCCAGGCATTGCAAGGCGAGAATGCTTCGACAAAAGGCCCGACCGCAACAGCTCCGAACCCGGCCTCTGCAGCAGCTTCGCCGGCCCCTGCCGCAGCTTCGCCTGCCCCGGCTGCTTCGCCGACCCCAACCCCGCCTCAGGCTCCCAGCCCTTCAGAATCCGCCAGCCCAACAGTTCCCGCCAAGGCCGCCGTCACTACCCCTCCCCCCGATCTCCACAGGAGTTCTCCTCTCGAGAAGAGTGCTGATGATGAAGAAGTGCCCCGATCGGTGTATCAGAATACTTAAACCTAAACTGTGAAACCCTAAGGTTTTTCTCATATGTATATATATATATACACATACATCTATATATATATATATATACCTCTACATATATGCATATAAACCCTAAACCCTAAACCCGAAATATATATTGTCTATTCATCCGAGGCGAAGCAGGCGGCAAAAAACGAAGCGGCCGCAGCAATTCAGGTTGTCCGTCGTCTTACGAAAAACCCTCACCGGTGCACGCTGGAGATCCTTCAAGCATGGAGGACGGGTGGAGACACGAGGAAGGAGATGATCAAGGAGTACATGGCGAGTGGACAGGATGTGACCAAGGTCACGGTGAGTATGATCCTGAAAGATTTGATGGTTGAGCAGCTTTAATCACTTATATTTCAGGATAGGCATAGGGTTCCCTCGCTCGTTATTCATATGTGAGTTCATGTGCTGAGCTCAGGCAAGAAAGGAAGACAAAGCAGGCTTTGACACGAGAGCAGGTGTTCACGCACTATGCCCCGAACGAACAGAAAGCTAAAGACGCCATTGAGTTTGCTGTGCAGGAAGGCCATAGGGATCTCAGTCCAATCGAGCCCTAGCCAAAATATGTGCATGTTGGTCTACAATAAGGCTGCAGGGATGATCCGAACTTCCCACCGGGCTCTGGGCACTTGCTCTACAACATCTTCACAGAGTTTTCAGAGACTGAGCTCTTCGAAAAACGCCGTGAGATCGAGGCTACTGTCAGGCCTTTATCAGGCGACCAACGCCCGGAGGCCAGAAAGCTTTTCGCAGAATTGTGACTTAGTGGCAGTTCGTTGGCTTCGCTTCGTTCGTGTTCTCTTTCTTTCGAACTAAACCCCCAACCCTTAAACCCCAAACCCTAAAAACTAAACTTAAGCCCTTAACCCGGACCCTAAAACCCTAACCTGTCGACTTGGTATCTCTAATTCATAAAAACCCAACCCCGAACTTTGTAGAAAACTTATCTGAGGTGTATCGCTGACACAGCCCAGTCGTCTACGCCGGCTGCCCTCCCGGATGCTGGTACAGGCTGATCCTTCATATGTTATGATGATTGATTGTTGTATGGTCGGGTGGCTTTGCAGGAGAACCGAAAGCTTCTGCGAAGGCAACAGCCAAGACGAAAGCAAATGCAAAAAGCAAGGCCCCGGCGGCCATGAAAAGTGGAATATTTGAGCTCACGAAATGCCGAAGCAGCGATCTAAAAGAAGCTCTCCCACGCTTCAATCGGGCAGACACCAAGAAAAACATGGAAAAAGAGGTTCTGGCCAAGGTGGGACTTTAAAACCCTAAACCCCAAACCCAAAACCCTAAACCCCAAACCCAAAGCCCTAAACCCTAAACCCCAAACCCAAAACCCTAAACCCTAAACCCCAAACCCAAAACCCTAAGCCCCGCAGGTCGGCCTGGTGGCACGACTTCAGCTGCAACTTCAGGACCTCCAGGATGCTGGAGAAATTTTGGAGTCGTTGGTCAATGCCAAGAATGTTCTCGAGGAGAAGTACAAGGCCCCTGGGATATGTCTGTATGCATGTTCTGCACATACACTCATCCTAGTATGTATCATCAAATGGCAGCACCAGGCTCTGAAGATCCTCGATGAGACTGTCGATGAAGCTGAATGGCAAAGCAATCTTAAGGCCATTTCGATGTGTACCCGTATGCATGATTTCTGTTCCTCCCTCTCTCCCTCTGCTCTTCTGTATCGCAGGAGGTGGCAAAGGCTTTCCTGTTCTGTGCCAGCAAAGAGGACCCTATGTGCTGTCTCATCACTCAGTAGCAAAGCCTGCTCCGGTGTCGTACGTACAAAGAGAAAGTGAAGAGTGAGTGTGAGAGAGAGAGAGAACCAAAAGCACGCATAAATCTCAATATAAGGAGAGACAAGGAGAGAACAAAAAGAAGACAGAGAGATGCAGAGAGAGAGAGAGAGAGCGAGATCGAGAGATACGGATACATAGCAACCATATGTTAGGAGCTTGAAGAAATACCAGTCGTTGCAGTATGTTCCGTGTGCAACCACATCCAGATGCAGGAGCTTGCTGTGGGTGTGGCAAAGGTGCATGCGAACAAGAATAAGGCATGAGTGATGTTGGCAGTTCTGTGCCACGGACCGAGAAGTTGCAAGTACTAGTCACTTGGCACTAGTACATATGCTAGCTTCGATGTGCAGGGTTTTGCTCGGCCCCGTTGGATCTTTATCAGCTAGCAAATTGCTGGCTTGTTTGACTATCGCTCAGATGGGCATTTCATGCACTGTACACAAACCACTGAACAATTGGATTCTGTGTTCACTGAAGTCGTTCTGCCCGGGAGCTTCGTGCACCACGCACGCGGTTTTTGATGCTGGCTGCAGTTAACACAACATCCAGTTATATTTTAGTGCCTACCTGTAGATGCAATGGTCTTTCTGCAGCTAGTCGCAGCTACTTGATGGTTTTTAATCGTGCTAGATGGATGAAGCTGGGCTTAAGAGGCACTTGCTCAATATTACCGCTTCTAGTCTGTAATCCGACACCTGTATATAGGTGCCTAAGTTTGCTTGGACAGTACCCAGCAGCTGTATCCAGTCTAGTGCAGGTTTTTGAAACAAGCCGGCTGTGAACTGGGAAGAGGCACAGGCTGCTAGGAGCTATCACAATCATGACCGCGAGAATCGTGCTCAGCCTGCTGCCCACCGGTGTGCAGCACGCAGCCACTCCTCCGCCAGCCGGAGACGAAAGATCGTTTCAGGTTGTGCTTGTTGGTGCTCGCTCGCTGTCCCGGCCTCTCTCTTGCTCTCGGTGTCTCTGTGTCTCTCTCTCTCTGTCTCTCGCTCTCCTCTCTCTCCCCTCCCCACTCTCTGCTCTCCCTGTCTCTCTCTGTCCCTCTGTCTGTCTCTCTCCCTCTCTCTCTAACTCCCTCACCCTTCTCTCTCACTCTCTCTCTCTCTCTATATATATATATCTCTCTCTCTCTTTGTCTCTCTCTCTCTCTCTCTCCTTCTCTGTTTCTCCTACAAGCTAGGAACTTGGACAGCTGGCCCCACGCAGGCCTAGATCCGTCTGAGCCGTCGGAGCTGAAGAGGAGCCCCCTGCAGCCATAAACCCTATGAACTTTCACCCTAGGTATAGGTAGGTCTTGGCCCTGAACCCTAAACCCGCTAGCTATGTTAAAATACACTGCCCTATCGCAGGAAACGTACAGCTCCGAGGCGACGAGAGTTGCAACGACGATTGGATGCGAAAAATGCTGCTGCATCGAGCTCCCCTGTAACCCTCGACAAGGTCTATGTGCCCGAGCAAGAAGCCCTGCCATACAGGCTACAGAGTCTGGCGAATGCATCTCTTTCTAACACTGCTGTCGCTGCTCTCCAAAAAAAGAATGCTGACGTGAACTGGATAAGCGATTTGTGTTCAGCTGCTGAAACTGAAAGTGGCAACAACATGCACTGGATCACCAAGAAGCTGGCTGGGAGGAAGACAGAGAGGCGGTTCCACGAGTTTTTTGCACGATCGCTACCAAAGATATCGAGAATCAAGTTGCCACTGCTGCTGTCGAAGAAGAAGAAAGTTGTGGCTGAGAGACCGTGTAGAGACTTGTTCAAACTTCCATCATCGAATGTTGATACCCTAAACCGTAAACCCTAAACCCTAACCCGTGTTAACCAACTTAGGTATCGTTCTTCCGAGCTCCTATATGTCCTGGTTGGAGAAGCGGCCTTGGCTACTGCAAGCAATCTGCTTTGGTTCTTCTACACCGCAAGATCGCGAGTTGCTGCTTGGTTTGTAAGTCAACATCAAGAGCACTAGTTTATTTCGCATGGGAGATACGATCAGCTGAGCCTAGGTTGAGCACGACTTTGCAGAATGGCGACGTGGGCTACACAGGAGGTCTTGTACATCAACCCCAAATATATGTGACCCCTAAACTTCCCTAAACCCTTAACTCTATATTATATCGGGGTTCTTATGCCGACAGGGCCTGATGATCTTCCGATTCGCTTGCACGGCGATGAGGGGCCTGGGCAGAAGAACAAGAATGTGCTGGTCGTCAATATGTCATTTCCTTATACTCATTCGGGTGATCCTTGTTTGCAATTTAGCTACACGATGAGTCGGCTTGTTTGGACAAGCTAGTTTCTCGTGCTCACCCAGAGGACACTTTGAGGACTCGCCTTTGCCTCGCATGCCTTACTGGCCAAACGGTACTCACACGGGCTATGCAAAAGAACAAGAAGATCGGCACGCAATTCCCAGCGACCTTGGATGTTCTTCTGAGCTACATCAAAGATGATCTGAAGAAAGTGTGCCTAGACTGGGTTATTCTCTACTGGTTGCCTTAAGTAATTGTTTTGGTCCTGATTGAATCCGGGTCTTGAGTCTCCAGGAGATTCCAACTTGATGGCATATCTGGCAGAAGGCTATGCTTCATGGGATTGGCTGGCGATCAGAAATGGTTTCAGCAAATATTGCATTTGCCTGTGCCTCAGACTGATACATAGTTGCCGAAACTTCCGAAAGGCTAGTTCATCCCTGGCTCAGTCCGCGACACTGGAAAGGAAACGGCGAGGCCAATGGAAACAGGCTGGTCAATGTTCTGTTTCTATGATTGCAGGCTTTTGGGGGTGTTTGGGATAAAGGTGCTTATTGGAGTTTAGGCCTAAGGTATGGGTGTTGATGTTTTAAGAGGGCCTGTCTACCCATAATCCTAGCTTATAAGAAGTAGCCTAAAGCCCAAACTCCTAAAAACCCTAAACTCCTAAACCCTAAACCCCTCAATCGTAAATATTTGGAAACACCGAGCTCGTTCTGTATGCAGGATGTGCATGCAGTGCCGGCAGCTAGGAAAGCATCTGGATCCAAATGTAGCGAGGCCGTGCAACCTTAAGTCAGTCATCCCAGGCTTTCCTCCACTCAGTATCGTATGGATGGACGAACTTTCTTATCAATGGGGTCCGAGCACTATCTGAACTTCTTCGGAGATGCTCCCTGGGAGATTTGCGGTCGCGAAAGCAATGCAGAGCCTTGTCTAGCAAAACAAATTTTTGGATCATAACAAGCCCAGCCCTACTGAGGACTTCTTGCAAGAGCTCTCGACTGCTTCAAGGGGGCAGGGAATCCCTACAATGTGCGATTTCGATGGTTTCGACAGCAAGCTGATTCACTTCGACACATTGCATGTGTGCTACAGGGGATTCGGGCCGGACCTCACTGCATCAATCATATTGGACTTGTTTCAAGGCAACGGAGGCTTGACACAAGCCCACACTCTTGCTTCCAGGTGGGCCAAAGCCCAAGGCCTCGAACTTGCTTGCGACGACTTCAATTTAAATGCTGATGAGAAGTTCGCTTTCCTTAATTGTAAGGGTGCAGACGTCAAAGTCATATGCCTATGGCTTGTTCCTGCAGCTGACAGCAATTGCTTTTGAGCTTTTTTGTTCGAACCCTTACCACGGCCTGTACCCTAGGATACAATAAACTAAACCCCCAACCCTAAGCCTTCATACGTAGAGACCATAAAAAATCTGCATGGCTACCATGAGCCTAGGCAGACTTGGTTCCGGTGGCTACGAAAAATTGGGGAGACAGAGAGAAAGCTGCAGTGCTGAATCTGAGACTTGACTTCAAATTTTCGGAAGCCAATTAAAGGCAAGTGCCCTGCATTCAAGCTTCCGAGGACCATCCGGTCATTGGCTCGACTGATCAGGCTTATGGATGCTTATCTATACGTATTCCCTCCCTCTGCTGTTGCAAAATCGAAGAAGCTGGTTCGACGTTTTTTGCTGGGCTACCTGTACCTGGCATATGATGCATTTTGTGCCGGCAAGCGCCGGTACAAGCTGAGACCAAAGACTCTAGCACTGCATATTAGATACATATTGCATAATATGTATATGGCTTGCAGATGAAACGTCCCGGCCCCGCAAATCAGGCTACATACGTTTTTCCACATGTTCGCCGACTTGCAGAAGCTGCCCATAAATCCGAGAATTATGAGTTGCTTCGGGGATGAAGACTTCGTCAGGCGGCTTTGCTCCATAGATTCTTGGCTGAAGCTGAGAGACATTACATGGAGCATCACGAGCATCAAAATTACAGTACTTTTCAAAGTGACCGATCTAAGGCTAGTGGATGCCATGCTGCGACTGTACATACCAGAGCGATGAAACGGTATTTGGCAGCTGCAGTGCCACACTGGCTTAAGAAGTTCGCAAGCAGTCGCTGAAAATCGGAGGGACGGGAGGGCCTGCCGAGCCCAGAACCCCAGGCTTAGATTAATCCCAAAGCCCAAACCCTGTAGAAACCTTAGCTCAAACCTCACCCTACTGCAAGCCCCGAACCCTAATTCTGCAACCCTTCAGTTAACCTTAAGCTTGTGGCTCAAACCGTTCACTTCCGCTCACGAGTGGCTCAAACCGGCTCAAGCATGTGCTTTTCTATCGAGCAGAACTCCAAGTTTCACCCAAAAGCGACATATCCCTAGGGGATCTTTGAGTGTGAACGAGCTGAAAACGACATCTGTCTCGAGGTTTTGCCTTGCCAAGATATCAGAACAAGTTTTCTGCAGTAAAACATACGTTTTCTTCGGACAGCCTCCAATTGGCTTTCGTCAAGACAAAGGGCTTTTCGCCAAAATGATGCCATTCACCTTTTTTTTGGCTCCCCCAACTCCTCCGGGATCGGGAAGCCCTGGCCACCCCGACGCCGAAGGCCAAGAGCAAAGCACCAGGGTACGCAGCTCAGGCACCAAAGACCCCAACGAGGAGGAGAGCTGCAGAAGGACCGGCGTTACCTCTT
>BGNK01006951.1:9213-21963 GCA_003297005.1 Symbiodinium sp. clade A Y106 | reverse complement strand
CAAGATCACGCCGCCACAGATAAGAAGGTTGCGCACCAGCTCGACGTCAATGACACCAACCTCCTGCAGCGAAAGACGGATAGATGACCGACTGGCTTCTGGATGGCTGCTGGGTGCCAACCCTGCTGCTCTCATGACCCTAAAGACCCTAAACCCTGGACCCTGAACCCGAAAGCCCCCTTCAAACGCGCAAGATGCCTCCCAGTAGAGGAAGTCGAAGCTGTAGGGGAAGGAGCCGGGGTACAGCTCGTCGCACCTTTGACCTCGGGGCGCTGCTGAGGGCTTCATGGTCTAGGTTTGAGGGCTTAGGGTTTTAGGGTTTAGGGTTCTAGGGTGTAGGGCTTCTTAGGGGGAGTTTTGTGCGGTTTTTTGAAGGGCCCGCAATACTCACTGGGGCTATGGGGTATCTTTATGAGGACTGACTACGTAGCGTTGATTGCCGTTCTTCTGCTCGAGTTTCTTCCACTCGAGGCTTAAGGCTTGAAGAGTTCCGAAACCCGCGGGGCCCAACTCTAAACCCCACAGTACAGGATCCTTGTCTTCTTGCCCCGTGTCATCCTGAACCCAACACCACAGACCCTGGCCTGAACTCATGAAAAGGGAACCCCAGCGTAGAGAAACCCGCCATGATAGATCTTCCTAAGCTCGCCTGTAGAACTGCAGTCTCAAGAGTCAGTTTCCCGAACATGGCATAAACCCCGAAACTTGACGCCATGCTGTTCCTGGCGACAGCCGAACAAGCTGTCTTTGTACTGTTGTCGCTCCCGTGGGCATGATCTATTGAATCATACCTTGTTCGTTGCAATCAGCTGTCAGTTTAGTCTACCTTCGGAAGCCGCAAACGGCAGAAATGGCCAGCAGGAAAGCTAGTCAAACGAAACGTGGAAGGATGAGCTCTTGCGGCGATAGGCTTGTATGCATTCGAACCCAAGCTTGCATGCTGGCACGTTGCACTGCGTAGAATGGAGTTTTTTTTTGTTTTGGGGGGGGGTTCAATATACCACAATTGTAAGGGCTGTAAGGGACTACAAGGGAAGACTGCCGACCGAATACCCACGCTTTTGGGTATGGGAGTGTTCGGGAAGTCGTCGGCTCCGGGGAGGGATTAGGGTCTTGGAGTCCACTGTGGGGCCCCCAATGTGGTGCTTTTATGGGGGGGACTTTAGGGGTTTAGGGTTTAGGGGACATTATTATCAAATCATTCCGCCGACCCCTAGACTGGGGATGTAAGTACTTCGGAAGGGTTCACGGAGTGTAATCAGATCCGAGAGCCTTAGGGCCTTAGAGTCTGGGAGTCGGAGGCTCTAAACTTTATGAGACTAGACAAGCCCTAAACCTCAAACCCCTAGGTTTTAAACCGTGTTGAGGCGGTTTAGAGGTTCGAGAACTTGACAGTCAAGTGGCGCATGGAAGTCATGGTGTCATAGCGGTTGGTGCCTTGGTCGCGGTGGGGTTCTGGGTTCAGGGCTTTGGGTCTGTCGGACTTTGGGTTTAGGGTTTTAGGGTTTTAGGGTTGAGTTTAAGGGTGTAGGGGGTCTGAAGGGCATATTTGTTGAGGAGACTTAGGGGCTAGTAGCGTTTAAGGTGTGGGGGGAGCAGCAAGAGAAATAAGCTTCCCGCACAAGGTCTGAGGCTTCGGGCTTCGTAAGTTTGGAGCAAGGCTAAGGTGGGAGGCTGCAGGTCGAGTTTCGGTATTCAGGTCGTGGGGCTCATGGTAGAGGTGCTGAATGTTTCAGGATTGGCACCGTCGAGGTGCTAGACATGGAGCTCCTGGTTCCTATGGTTCGATGAAACTGCTACTCGCAAGCACAGGCCACGCAAATGCCGTGTAGAGGCCTTTGTCGGTGGCTGCCAGTGAGAGCTCGGCGTTGAAGCGGCTAGCCCGCAGGCCATCAGAAATCACCTTGGCACTGTCAGAGCCCTGGAGCTGTCGAGGCTGTAAATCACATTTTTTTGCAATCACTGGCGTCGGTGTTCCTCCTTGCTTATTACCGCCATACTGCCCCATAACTGTACTGGAAATGATGAACATGATCGTCGCCATCGTTGTCGGAGACGGAGTGAACCACTAAGAATGGGAGCCACAGCAGTAGTCGTAGCAGTAGCAGCAGTCGTCGTCGCAGTACTTGTACTGTACTTGTTGCTGTTGTTGTTGTTGAACCCTAAACCCTAAACCCCCAAACCCTAAACCCTAAACCTTGTAGCAGTAGCAGCAGCAGGAGCAGCTACTCCGTCTACCACTACACGCCGACTACGTCGAGGAGGGCTGCTACATGACGGCGACAGCGATAATGGTCGAAAAGCATAGAGCAAGCATTCGAAGAACAACAGATCCTCCAACTCACCTTTGGTCAGTAAGGAATGGAAGAATGGTAGTAATAGTAGTGATAATTGTACCCCATTCCTCCATTCCCTACTAACCAAAGGTAAGCCAAGAGAGCTCTCCGCCGGGCCACGCAGCCACTCGGAGTGACCTCCGAGCCGCCGTCCAAGTTGCATGCACTCGAGGCCTCGGCCGAGCAGGGAAAGGATAGCCTTGACACTGGGTTTAGGGTTTAGGGTCTGCGGAAAAGAAACATGAGAACTCTTGTGCATTTCTCGTGGCTCTTGTCGCCTCTACCTGCTACCAGCTTTGCTGCTGCCACTGCTGCTGCTGCTGCTGCTGCTACTGCTACTGCTACTACTACTACTACTGCTACTACTACTACTACTACTACTACTACGACTGCTACCACCACGACCACCACCACCACTGCCACCACCACCACCACCACCAGCACCAGCACCAGCACCACCAGCACCACCACCACCACCACCAGCACCACCAGCACCACCAGCACCACCAGCACCACCACCAATCCCCACTACTCCTGTTATGGCTTATGGTCAACAGCCATTCACATCTCAGAGCAAAGCATCTAAGGGGTCAGAAACATGTGGCAAAGCCTACTCAGATTACATAGTTAAGAGTCAAGAGTCTGGCACCCGGATCTGTGAGTCGACGGAATGCCGGTTTCTACAAGAGTTCCAGCATCCCACCACCCCTCGAAGCTGCAGCAGAGAGGCCCAAATCATCGAGCCTCGATAGCGAGAACCGGTGGTGCCACGGTACCAGGTGTACAGAGCCTCTGCCCAGGATTGCAGCAGGTCGCTACAGCCGACACGGATGTGACGGTGGCCTACAATCGTGGAGTGCTGCGAGGCAGGCTGCATGCAAATCGGAAACCCGTCCACCCCTAAACCCTTATAACATGTCAGTTCGGCCTAATCGCGACTGCCTCATCCCTCACAGCAGTCGAGAATGCGAAGGACCGACTTCGAATGCCCGTGCCGCCAAAAGATTAATAGTAGTGTGAAAAATAACAGTATCAGTCCGAACAACAAAAAGAACAATAATAGAAAAACATGATATTGTAAAAATAGCACAAGTAGCAACACCAATGGCAACAACAAACAGTAATGCAGTCCATGCATCTGGTCGACACGACTGGAACCGTCCCTGGAGCCCACCGCGGCCACGCAAGTTCTCTGTATTTTAGGGGTGGATGAAACCTAGGCTGGCCCTGTAAAGCTTTAGACAAACGGTCGCAAATAAGATCCCCAAAACGGAAGACACAAAGTGTCTCAACGGCCGACCTAGAAACGACCTTGACAGTAGGGTCCGTTGCCAAGCTGAGAGACTAGATGCCCAAACTTCAGGCAGCAAGGCGACGCTACGCCGACCTATTGCCGTGAACTTGGCATGGGCTCAAGCATCTGTCGTCAACGTGCTAGCCGAACTCCGAGAACCACGTCATGCAAAAAAATACAAAACGTGTTTCAATCCGTAAAAACTAAACCTTGATGTATCACTCTAAGATCATCAACCTTGAGGCTAAATTCTGACGTCCCTAAAACCAGTCGACTCGGAACACTACACCCTACTGCCAAATCCGGAAGCCATGTCCCACATGGGAGGTGAGGCTTACTCGGGTTCTCTCGAATTATTACGCGCTTGGGAAGGCTTCGAGTTCAGATTCCCCTCGACTATCATTCATGGCTTGGGGCTGAGGGTTTTCGGTTTATGTTTAGGGTTTAGGGTTTCCATCTTACGGTTACGGGCTGAGCAATTAGAGCTCAGATCCTCTGCAGGACCCCAATTCCAAACCCTGCCAGGCAGCCGTGTAGAATGCCGACGAGTCTTGGAAAGTAGCATCCGGATCGGTTCGCGAGGGCGTGAAGACGGCGCTGGCGGTGACAGCCTCGTTGCAGGGTTGACTATACTGAACTTAGACCCCTAGCAACAATTATAATTTTTGCCGTTTCTTAGGGATTATAATAACCAAAGATTAAAAGTTATTTCTAAGTACCCCCAAGTTGAAGTAGCCAAGGTTTAGGGTTTCGGCTCTATGGCTCAGGGTTCAAGGTATGCCTAAACTACCCTTCAAGTGATTGGGGTGTTGTTTTTCTGGGTTGCTAAGCCTGTCTTCGAACAGAAAACCTTCGCTGTTCTTCCTGAGCTGGACGAAAAGCACCAAAACAGGACCAAGTCGGACGAGTTGGGGTTCAGAATTGCTGGTAGGAAAACCATCTCCCAGTGCTCGAAATCACAAAGTCGACAAAGATAGCTTTTATATAAATTTTACGGGGTTAATGCAGGAACCTGATTAAGAAACTCGGGGCCTGTAACCCCAAAATAGTAGGATTCATATAGGGAACCCCCAACCCTAAACCCTGAACCGGGTGTGCAAGGCCCAACTAATGCCACACAAGCTTTCTCCGAGGGGGCCTGAGTTGGGTCCACGGCCCACTCCATGAACTCCTCATACCTTAAGGTTCCGGGTTTAGGGTTTAGGGGTTAGGGTTTCGACGTGAGGGTGTTCAAGATACTGATAGCAAGAAGGCGGATGAGAGGCCAAATCATCAGGCATGTGTATTCTCTGCTGGCCTTGTCCATGCATCCCACTTAATTCCTTTAGGATGAGGTCAGGATTTTGTGGGGAAGGTTTTAGGATGTAAGCGCAGGTATAAGTGTAGATTCAATATGCCNTGCATCCCACTTAATTCCTTTAGGATGAGGTCAGGATTTTGTGGGGAAGGTTTTAGGATGTAAGCGCAGGTATAAGTGTAGATTCAATATGCCGGAAAACGACAGACCTACCTACCTACATACACACAGACACAGACACACAGACACACAGACACACAGACACACAGACACACAGACACACAGACACACAGACACACAGACACACAGACACACAGACACACAGACACACAGACACACAGACACACAAACACACAGACACACAGACACACAGACACACAGACACACAGACACACAGACACACACACACACACCCGCGCGCGCGCGCACGCGCACACACACACTCGCACCTGAAAGCCACACAAAGAAGGAATTTGCTTCGTGAGATTCCACTGATGGCCCATGATCTGCTCAGATAGGATTAAGCTCGGGTTTAGGGATGTTTAGGGCTTGGGGCTTGCATTCCGAAATTTGGGGCTTGAGGACCTCAACCGTCATGTGGAGGGAACCAGGCTTCCTACACCCCCCCGAACCACCATACGTAGTCCCAGAATCCAATAATTCGGAAAACATATGATTTTCCCCCAAGCCCTAAACCATAACAGCCTAAACCCTTAAGCCCCATCTGTTGAGACGGGGTGTTTTGGTCTTGGAGTCCCTGCATCTGCCGGCTGCAGCTAAACTTTGCATTTCGAAAGGCTCGTTTTCAGGGTCTACAACCCCTGCGCCCTAAAGCCACAAACCCTAAGATTCCTAGGCCCTACACCGGGGTTTAGGATTTACTGTACGGGGTTTGGGGCTTTGGATTGGGATTGAAGCGTCAGTGATACTGTTCCTTTACGGCTTATCGTGTTCTCTGCCGCGGCTTACGGGCTTTTGACAGGAGTTCAGCATCCCTTGTTCATGATCCCTGCTATGATGGGAGATGTGCTGCCGTTTGGGGTTTAGGGTTTTGGCTAGGTTAGGGTTATTGTCTAGGGTCTAAAGTGAGACATCCGCGCTTTGAACCCCATTCATCACAGATCATGTCCGGGCACCAGCTGTCCACTGCCACGTCCTGGTTCACCAGGTTCGTCGTTGTCAGGTAGTTGTGCCTTGCTCCAGCGGCGCTTCTACGGAGAAAAGCCTGAGCCCTAGGCTCCTAGACTTAATACGGCGGCCTTAAAAATTAGAATAGGGTTTTGGGGCCCTTTATACTATGCTTATAAAAAGGAACCCCCAAAATAGTATTGGTAATTATTTAGGCCCCTACATTAGACTTACATAAGATTTAAGACTGGCTTCTGGATGCAGGGACACAGGAAAGCGTGCTTTTGCCCAGCATAGACTGGGACGGGTGCCGGCAAGCGTACCGTAATTCATGCCAGCCCAAGCCTCAAACCCTAAACCCCAAACCCTAAACCCCAAACCTTGAGGCTGGAACTCTATAGCCCCAAACCCTAAACTCTAAACCTTGAACTCTAAAACTCCTAAACCCCTAAACCTGAACTCTAAACTCTAGACCCCGAATGCTCAAGTCGGAGTTGGGGGGGCTCAGGTTGAAGAGGTTACTTGGAGGTTCATGGGTAGTTATAAGGGTTCCTTGAGGGTCCCTTTGAAGGATCTATAGGGATTCTATAAGGGTATAAGGTTTAGGGCCTACCTGGAGTATAAGTAGGGTTGTAAGTAGGGTAACTATACTTATAACTTATAACCCATATTAGGGGACTTATAACCCCACTTATATAACTACCCACGAACCTCCAAGTAGTCTGTACTACTTGCATATCAGCCCTTACTAACCCTACTACTCTTCCCTACTTGGAGGTTCGTGGGTAGTTATAAGTGGGGTTACAAGGCCCCTCATATGGGTTATAAGTATAGTTAACCTACTTATAACCCTACTTATAACTACCCATGAACCTTCAGGTCAGGCTCCAGGTACCTTTGATAGGGATCCTTTAAGGGTTCCCTTAAGAGTTCGAGAAGGGTTTAGGATTTGAGGCTCCACGTACCTATATCGTATATACTTAGGCCTTAGAGGAGTCCCTATACGGGTACGTTAAGGCCTGAGCATATACTATATAGCCATGCGCCTTAAACCCTAGCCCCTTATAAAACCCTTAAAAGAACCATTGAGGGAACCCTTAAAGGACCCCTATATGGGCACATGGAGCCTTAGCGCACTTGCTAACAAAGTCCACCACCTCAAACTGTGGAGCTGACAAACCTCCCGGGCGACGAAACAAAAGTCCCTAGGGGTTTAGGGGCTTAGGGTTTAGGGGTTTAGGGTTTAAGGTGTAGGGTTTAGGGGTTTAGGGTGTGGTGACGTCATGGGTGCTCGCTGGTGTGTGCACACCCAGGCCGCTCGCACCTGTGTGTAGCAGACAGCCCACCCCAAGACCGCCCTGAGTTCAAACATTTTAGGGTTTTGTTCTAAAGTCTTCTAGGCACCCAAGCGGGGGCTTCGGCACAACCGACCGGGGGCTGTTAAGGATTGAACGCGGCACTGCATGTGGCCTTTCTGCTGCTTGTTTCTCTCTGGATTGGGCTTTCTGTGAGGCTGTGTTGGCGGGCTCTCATGTGGGCTTTCTGCGAGGCTGTCCTGGCCGATGCAGGAACTGCTTCTGAGGCTGTACTGGCAGGAATTGATTGTGAAGAAACAAGCAGCACTGCATCTGTGCTTTCTGTGAGTCTGTCCTTGTCTGGATTGGGTTTTCTGTGAGGCTGTGTTGGCGGGTTCTCATGTGTGCTTTCTGTGAGGCTGTCCTGGCGGGTGCTGGAAGAAGCAATGGGCTTTCTGTGCGGCTATGCTGGCGAGTGCCGGAAGAAGCAATGGGCTTTCTGTGAGGTTGTGCTGGCGGGAATTTTGAAGAAACAAACAGCAGTGCATCTGTGCTTTCTGTGAGTCTGTCCCTTTCAGGATTTGGCTTTCTGAAAGGCTGTGCTGGCGGGTTCTCATTCGGGCTTTCTGTAAGGTGGTCCTGGCGGGTGGCGGAAGAAGTGAGGGCTTCCTGGAAAGGAACACCCGCCAAGTCGTGAAGGGTTGGGGGGGGTCCAATCCTTGTCCATTAATTGAGAACCGTGCCAGTCGCCTAGCTTTACCTAGGCTCCCACGTACGTGTTTTCTGCCGCTCGCGAAGCTCGGGCCGCTTCGGGCTCCGCGGTGGCGGTTGTCGAGCCCTCAGCGAAGACTTCAGGGTTTAGGGTTTAGGGTATATACTTCGGCCTTAAAGTAATCCCTACAAGGGTGCTTAAGGGGCACAGCATATTACTTTTTGGGCACATGGACCCTTAGGGGTTCTTGAATCGCAGACAGTCTCCTTACCAAGACCTCCTTCAACCCTAAACCCTAAACCCTGAAACCCTAAACCCTAAAACTTCCACCAGGGTGCATCTCTCTGAGGTTCCCCTGAGCATCGAAGGTGGCCAAGTTGTCCCGCATGTTCACTGTGATGGGGGTGCCGGTGGCAAAGAACTCGGAGTTGATGTTGAAGAACTCATTCCTCGGATTGCGGCTCCGTCTCGGCAGGATTAGGGTTTGGAATGGGTTAGGATGGTTTAGGATGGTTTAGGATGGTTTAGGACGGTTTAGGGATATAGGGCTGAGGGCTTAGAGTCTAGCGTTTAGGGTTGGGGACCCCAGAAGTCAAAAAGGAGTGCACCTAGCGGCATCAGGAGGCTTTCTAACTCCGGACGAAGGTTCAGTTGTTTAGGACTCACGGTGTAAGGCCTAGGGTTTACGATTTCGCGTTTAGGGGTTTAGTTTGACGGTTCTGGTGTTTTCTGAGGGGTTTAGGGCTGAAAACAGACGCTGAATTTTCAAAAAAACACCTCAACAGCCCGAGCCGGATCAGCGGAGGTGGATTCGAAGTTCGGTTTGGATGGCTTCAAGCTTTGGGCTCAAGGCAAACTTAAGGTCTGTATGTATGCATGCGTGTATGTGTAAGTAAACATATCTATATACATATCTATATACACATATGCATACATGCATACATACATAGGTACATACATAGGTACCATCAATCCATCCATCCATCCATCCATCCATCCATCCATCGGAACATACATACACACATACATACAGACATACATACATGAATACATGCACGCATACACACATTGTGAAAATAACACGTCCCCAGAAACCCCAGAGACTCTCCCAACGACTTTGCCAACACCTTGTTGGCTCAAGGACTTTGTCGTGCAGACAGAATGGCGCCTCTGAACTTTGAGGGTTCACTTTGTGCCTCAGTCAAGTGAGCAAGCATAGCAGCTACTTTAGGGTAGTTTGTTGTGCATTCTGGAACGTCGTACTTTCGCATGGTAGCGGAGCGATACTTTAGGGTAGTTTGTTGTGCATTCTGGAACGTCGTACTTTCGCACACAAACAAACAAACAAACATACATACATACATACATACATTGAAACGAAAATATCTGCATACAACATGCATACGTGCATACGTACATACATGCATGCATGCATGCATGCATGCATGCATGCATACATAAATACATGTGTATATATATATATATATATACATATGCATACATTTCTAATTATATATATATACACACACGTGCACATGTATGTATGCAGCGAACAAATCCGAAACCTCAAATTTAAAACCCAACTCAAAAGGACGGCAAGGCACACGTAGGAAGAGTCTGGGATGAACCACTCCAGCTTGAAGTCCTCTGTCGGGGTTAATCGGCCGGGCTGTAAAGACTTCGAGAAGAATTTTGTGCACAGCTTGTGTAAGCTTCCTGTGAGGCCGAGATCTCCCTGAAAGCAAAACCCAACGGCCGAAGCTATCGACTTAGGTTCCTGCCTGCTGCGCAATGACTGATCGGTTCAGTTTCTCGTCGGTTGATGCTTGCATCTATATTGGGGTTTAGGGTTTAGGGTTTAGGGTTCTTAACTTGTTTATCTTTACAGCTCTGGATCTCTCTCATTCCATCTGAGTTCGGAACCCGTCACCCCGAGCCCTCCAACTGCTCTGAGGTAGTTTATGCTGTAATTATATTGGGACGATAAGGGGATATGGTTACGTATCAATTATGCAGACCCTAAACCCTAAACCCAGTGTCAAGGCTATCCTTTCCCTGTGTTTGCCCCATCATGGTTGGGCCTGGCCTCTCTTGCTGCTGTTGATGTGGTTATCACCAGCATCATCAGCAGCATCAGCATGAGCATTAGGGTTTGCGGTGTAGAGTTTATTTTTTTCCTGGGTTTAGGGTTTCGGAGCTTAGGGTTAGGGGTTCGGAGCTTAGGGTTTAGGGTGTGGGGTTTAGTGTCGGTATCATTGATGAACCATCGTTTTCTTGACCATCATCATCATCATCACCGCAAGCGCATCGTCGGCCACATAGTCTATCAGTGCTGCCGCTGTCTCTGATGCATGCCATGTTGAGAGGCGAAACAGCTTTCCGAAATCCTAGCCGCTTTATCAGGCCTTGTAGATCATCGTCGATCCCCAGATACCTTAGCTTAGCACTCGGAGGTGCTCACAAAGGTGGAGACCTTTGTCAGGCCAGGTTCATATGCTTGGGTTTGCCAAGTTTTGAGGGTCTGAGTAGGTCGATATCAAGCCACCCCGCTGTTTATGGTTTCGAGTATGAGACACCATGCAACATGGTTCCCTTCGAGACTATAACATGCAATTTGTTTCAAGGGACTGGTTGGCGGACAGTGCCTGGTCAGGTTCGAACCCTCAGCCGAGGCCTTCATAACACTTCGGGGGGGTGTTGCAGGGAACACAACTATTACTCTTGTCCATACGACGAGAATTACAGTTTGAAGGCACGGCTTTCGTGTTTTCGCACCGAGGAGCCCATACCCGCCAGGGCAGCGAACAGGACGAAAGTCACCACTTGTCCCACCGGCGTAGTGACGCGAGTCATGAAAGCCTGCCAAGGAATCAGGATGGACTGTCTGGTGCTTAGTAGGGAATGGATCCCTATAGTAGTCCCTATGTTAGGCGCTGTATAATCCCCAATGGTAGTCTCCATAATTAATCCATTCCCCCATTCCCTACTCAGAACCAGACAGTTGAGCATCGGGAGGCATCGCATCGTAGTACCCACGGGCCTTGAAACAACGAACCGAATGCTGAAGCAGAACAGAAACCGTAAACNCATTCCCTACTCAGAACCAGACAGTTGAGCATCGGGAGGCATCGCATCGTAGTACCCACGGGCCTTGAAACAACGAACCGAATGCTGAAGCAGAACAGAAACCGTAAACCGTCAGAGGCGTCCAACATGCACCCAATCACTCAAAGTCTCCGTCAAAAGGAAAGCGCCTTGCACAAAAAGTCGGTTCCCTCAAGAAGAGGCCCTTTGACTTTGAGGGGAAGCACTAAACTAAACCCTAAAACCTTAAACCCAAACCCCAAACCCTAAATCCTAAAACCTACGTCCTAAAACCCTAAACCCTAATCATTATGCTCTAACCGTTGGCGGGCGTTTGTATACATCCTGATTGNTAATATTGACAACCCCCCCATGTAGCTTTAGGGGATCTGGTTTAGGGCTTAGGGCTTAGGGGTTTTGGTTTTTGGCTTACCGTTTAGGGTCTAGGGTTCAGGGTTTAGGGTTTAGGGTTAATGGTTCTGGGTTTCAGTGCTATTGAATCGAATCCCGAACGATTCGAGCCGATGAAGCAACAAAGAACGTCAACCTTAATTTCCCGGAAACTCCAATATCCCTTAATTAGGGAATATACCTTAAATCATATTGGGGATCTACTATAACTTACGGTCTATTCCTTAATTAAGGGATCTTGGAATCTCTGGGTTTGGAGCCGACGAAAGCCTCACGCTTGACACCAAATCCTGGCACTTAAACCCTAAGGCAATGCAATCAAACCGGAAAGCGTTAATTTTGCAGCCGACAAGGCCTCTACATATTCCCTTGGAACTTGAGGCCGAACCCAAAGCACTCAACCCCGAAAACTGTAAGCCGCGAACTGAACCCCTGAGCCTTACAAGCCCCTAACGCTTAAACCTCAAACCCCAAGTTCCAAACCCCAACCCACCAAAAGGGTTTAGGGTTTAGGGTTTACAAAAATCACACACTGTCCAAGATTAAAGAGCAAAGAAATCAGTGCAAGCTCAAGCGTCTGCTTTTGGGAGGCAGCAACCGAGGCAGCAGCCCTGTGGATCCTGCNTTAAAGAGCAAAGAAATCAGTGCAAGCTCAAGCGTCTGCTTTTGGGAGGCAGCAACCGAGGCAGCAGCCCTGTGGATCCTGCGACTAGGATCCCAGAGACTCCAACATCCCTAAATTAAGGAATACACCTTAAATTATAGTAGGATCCCTAGTATGATTTAAGGAGTAGTCCTGAATTAAGGGATATTGGAGTCTCTGGGATGTAGGGTGGGGCCCTCGCGGTACGTCTTCTTTCTCAANCCTGAATTAAGGGATATTGGAGTCTCTGGGATGTAGGGTGGGGCCCTCGCGGTACGTCTTCTTTCTCAACGAAGGAAAGCAACCCACGCGCTTCATCCCCTCCTCCAGCACAAGAAACACTATGTGGTTCTACCGTGGAGGAGCATGTGTGTATATGTATGTATGCATGCATGTAAGCATGTATGTGTGTATGTGAATACACATGGCAATCATTGTGTAATCATGCGTGTGTGCAACAGTGCATGTATGTGTATGTGTACATATATATATATAGGAACGCACATATATATATATATATGATCCCGGTTCGGCCGTCCCCCCCCCCCGC
>BGNK01006950.1:6608-20739 GCA_003297005.1 Symbiodinium sp. clade A Y106 | reverse complement strand
TCCTGGTCTCCTCGTGTAGCGTCCCGGCGTGCGTCTCAAAGGCACTCCTCGGAGACCGTGCCATCCCCTCACGGGATGCACCACGATCCCCAGAAGGTCCTTGAGGCGCCACGCCGTTCGGCAAAACATGGTCTCCAGTCGCCTGACGTGGGCTCGCGCCTCTTCCTCCAAGGTCTCCCGGCCTCGTAGCTCCGATGGAGCCGTAAGCTGGCCCTGCGACCTCTCCTTCCAAGATCGCTTCGCTGCCAGCTCGTCCACGCAGAGTTTCCGCCTCTGGAGCTTGGGCTCATAACCTGTGGAAGCAATTAAGGTCTGCTTCTTCTCCTCCTTTGAAACGTCTTCGCTAAGTCTTACAAACCAGCACGACCCATGGCATGCTCAGCTAGGACTCACGAATTGTTTTTTTTTGCGCACACAGCAGCTTCGTTCGTGGGCTTCTGTGCACACCACGATCTTAAGCTTCTATGCTGTTCTGCCGATTGGCTTCTGCTAGGTTGCTGGCTTCTGTCTTGAATGCCTAGCGTGGTNGCGCACACAGCAGCTTCGTTCGTGGGCTTCTGTGCACACCACGATCTTAAGCTTCTATGCTGTTCTGCCGATTGGCTTCTGCTAGGTTGCTGGCTTCTGTCTTGAATGCCTAGCGTGGTGGCTCTCTGAGCCAAACACCGTCTTGATAAACAAGGTCTCCTCTTAGCTCCCAGCTCCACTGAGAACTCTGTACGATAAGAGAGGGTTCAGGAGATCAACNTGAATGCCTAGCGTGGTGGCTCTCTGAGCCAAACACCGTCTTGATAAACAAGGTCTCCTCTTAGCTCCCAGCTCCACTGAGAACTCTGTACGATAAGAGAGGGTTCAGGAGATCAACACAGTAGGAGTAGGAGCTGGAGAGTAGTAGGAGTAGCAGGAGTAGGAGTAGTAGGAGTAGGAGGAGTAGGAGGAGAAGAGTAGTAGGAGAAGAAGTAGAAGTAGTAGTCGTCGAAGAAGAAGTAGTAGAACAATCTAGTAGTACCAAAAGCGGCAGAACTCGTTGTTTTCAAAGACATGGCCGCTGTGCCCGAAGTCGTCGTCACGATCCGGATTCCAGTCACAGTCGTCGAAGCAGTGCGACGGGGATGAGCAAGCAGGGCTGCAGCAAAATCAGCTGGTGCTTAGGAGCCAAGGGAGCCAGAGAAATAGCAGTTGGTGATAATACCCTGAACCGTAAAATCTAAACCCTAAACCCTGAGCCGCAAAATCTAAACCCTAAACCCTGAGCCGCAAAATCTAAAGCCTAAACCCTGAACCCGGAACCGGAACCCTAAACCCTAAGACCCTAAATCCTAAACCCTGAACCCTGAACCCTCGCGACTCTAAGCCTTCAATCCTGGGCCGGAATGAAGGTGTCAGCCTTCACCCTGGCTTTCACATTCCTCACGAGATGTTCGACAGTTACAGTCCCTACGGACTGCCTTTCTGGGGTTTAGGGTTATGGGTTTAGGGTTTAGTGTTCAGGGTTTAGTCTTACAGGGTTTTGGAGTTGGGTTTAGGGTCAAGCTCCAGGGTGGTCCAGGGTTGACGGTGTGAGGCTTGGAGCACGCTTGTTCTTGCAGTGTACTGCCCGTGCTTTTTTTTGAGGTGTAGCAGCATGAAACCCCAAACTTTCAAAAGGAGGCCGTCTTCAAACAAGCGAAATCTGATGTCCCTAAACCCTCATCCCTAAGGCTTCATGCGGTATGCGCTTCAGCGGATTCATTACCCTTTTCGCGCTACTTCTTTATGAGTAGGACTAGAAATATAATTATATAATGGTTTCAGCCGCAAAAATATGCACGGGACTGTGCGCGCAAGCAAGCGGAAGCGCCGGTCCGCGGAAGGTCCGCGGCCAATTATGGATTGGGGACCCGCCGCAATTCCTTACCCCCAGGGGTTTAAAGGCCGAAGCCGAAAGCCAACTTTGAGCCATTTCAGATGTGCTTGCTTGCGTCTTCGCGCGCTTTATGTAAGCTTGCATCCTTTGTTGGCGGTTAAAGTGGTTTGCCCAAACAAACCGCCTCCTCAAGACTTGAGCCCGCACTTGCGGAAGCAAACCCGCAAACTCAGCGAAACAACCGTTGCGGAAGGGAGCAGCGGAAGCGATATGAAAGTTGAGGCCCGCGGAAGCTAAACCCTCGCGCGCGGAAGCAAGCCGAAGGGTCCCGGGCAAGGGTTTCCTTATTTCTCTCCACACACAGGAATAAATACCACAGCTCATATGATGAAGGAATGCCCGATGTTCTTTGGAGGGTCCAAAGCTTTACGTAGCCCGTCACACATGGATGCTGAGCCTTGCAGCTTTCATTGGAGTTGTTCTGTACTGGCTATTCTGTCTCGTGCTGCTTTGCGGCTTTGTTGCCTTGCTGCCGCTGTGAGTGCAGTTTTTGTTCGCTGCTGCTACTTCTGCTGAAGTTGTCGTTGCTTATTTTGGGTTGAGCCGTAGATTGTGCATTTTTTCATGCCACAGCCTGACGCCTGTCTGTTGTGCTGCCGCTAGCTCATTGATGTCTTTGTGCTGTCAATCCTCAGCAGCGCCGCTACTCAGAACCTGAATTCCGAAACCATAGGCCTTCAGCCGAAAGCCCTCAACCCCACAGCCAATAACCCCTAAACCCTAAGCCCTAAACCCCTAAACCCTAAGCCCTAAACTCCTAAACCCTAAGCCCTGAACCCCTAAACCCTAAATCCGAAAACCTTGAACCTTAACCCTCAAAACATACCCTCAGCCTGAGCCCCGTTTTCGCCGAGCAGCGGTGAAGGATGCCTTTGATGCGTTGGAACACGACGAGGCAGATCACAGAGCGGCAGTCGGGCAGAGTTCATGTTCATACCACGGGAGCTTAAACAATTACCGATGTGATCCCGTACGGTTCGTTACTACAAGTATATGGTATAGGAGCCCAAAATCATTTCATTAAGGCCCTTGCATTAGGCTTTCATACGATTTTCCCATAGGGTTTCATCTTTTCGGCTTCATACGAGTTTGAAAGAAAGCTCCAAGGGGCTTTAGAAGGGATAAGGGTGCTTATGGCGGTTTACAACGGTTTTACAAGGGCTCTATGCGGGTGCAGGGGAGCATAATCTCCGAAATGCTGCAGAATTTCTGAACTGTCGCGTGGAGCCATCTTGTGCTGCAGTGAGTTGAGACAGCCAGACTATTTGAAGGGAACGGCCGATCACGGAGCTCGCAAGGAATGGATTGGCACGTCCAGAGCTACCGCGCCGTAATGACATAGCCGTAGCTTTTTAGAGCGCTCCAGACATGTCCTCCCCGAATCGCGGATGTCAGAAGTGCCATCAGATCACTGAACCCTAAACTCTAAATGCAGGTGGACATCAGTCCTGCGGGCACGGTCTCTCGAAGGCATCAGCCCCATGCGCAAAGAGTCAGGGAACTTCGCAGGCTCATTTGGCATTGAGGGTGTAGGGTTCAGGGTTTAGGGTTTAGGATCCAGGCGGTAGCGGCCTAAAGCCGAGCCACCCACCATAACCTTTGACTGGGGATTGTCGGAACAGTTGGGACCTCATTGTTGCAACCCTCAGTTAGTGGGAGTAAGATCCTTCAGGCTTCCATGCCTAGTTGCCGTCGTCGACATCGTCATCGTCGTAGTACGTAGTAGTAGCAGCAGTAGCGGTACGTAGTAGCAGTAGTGGCAGAAGTAGACAACCCTCGATCGTCACCGTCCCAGCTGCACTGCTATTTTGCGGTGTTTCCTCGCAGTCCTTGTACCTTTGGCTCATCAGATTAAAACTCAAGCAGGTCATTTGGGGTGCCCAGGAGGGGAGGGTTAGAGGATGGTGGGCCGCTTCACGCACATGCCCGCATACCCTAAGAGCAAAAGAAGCAAATCTTCCACCGTCAGCTGCCCTACACTTTGGTCGCAACAGCGTCGTTGTGCGTGGTTCCTACAGTGGCCCCAGCAACTTTATCAGCGGATGCGAGATTCTGCCGAAGCCGGCACCCTCTGATCAACCACATCGCAGCCCTGACAGCAGGAAGTCGCTTCTTCGCACAGAAAAGCTTGCTGCAGGTGGGCCGAGGATCCTTCGGACCGCTTGATATCCTCCCTGTTATTCTTACTGTAGAGCAGAAGTAGTTTTGGGCACAGCCTGAACTATATGTGCCCCCTACATCACCAACCCCGAAGCCCTAGAGTGATGGTAAATTTGACGGTCTTTGGAGGCTTCGGGCCTCGTCTTTGGAGAGAAGATACGATAAGGGCCGAAAGAAAGAACGGTGCGATTCTGTGGGGTTCCGAAGCCCCAAACCTTAAACCCTAAGCAATAATCATAGATCCAAAACCGAAACCCCAAACCCTAAACTGTAAACAATCATGGATCCAAAAGCCTATACGAATTATTGAGGCCTCTACCTCGCCTGCAACTCATTGCCGAACCTACACACCTTAACCCTGTTTAACGTTTACGGATTGGGGTTTGGGGCTGAGGGTGTGAGGTTTAGGGTTTTGGTTTCGAGCTGAGGTTCAGGGTTTAGGATTGAGGGTTTCAGGTTTAGGGTTCAGAGCTCAAAGCAAAGCCGACGCCTTTCAAGTTCGAAGGTCTGCTAGATGGAGGTGATCTGGGCGTTGATGCTCTTGGAGAGGCTGGCCACATTGCATGTAGGGTTTAGGGTTGGGGTTTAGGGTTTAGGGTTGGGGTCGTAGGCTGCCGATCACATGACATGGCCGACGGAAGCGCGGTTTTGTAGCAAGCTGTAGTCTGTTCCTCTCTGTCTCGATCCGGCACTTCAAGAATTGCATTCCGAGGAAGCATCCCCAAGAATCAGATAATCAGTAACTGAGTAGCACAAAAGATAATTTTCCCGGTATCATCGCCGGCATCTAGCAGAAAAAAGGCATGACAGCAGCTACAGAAAGTGCATGACAGCTGCTGCAGAAAGTAATGTGCTTACCTTAAACCCGAAACCTCTAAGCTTTCTCGTCTTTGCCGGAGCCTGGTACAAAAGAGCGCTTTCCGAAAGGTAGAGGCTGCCGAGTGCGAATCTCAGACATTCGAGGGCCTTTGTGGATTCGAAGGCAGAGGGTCGTAATGGAATATGGTATGATCTACTATATACTTGACTGTTCTATTGTATACTATACTGTAATATACTAGATTAGTCAATCCCAAAACATGAAGAAAAGGGTGGTCTTTAGTAGTCAGAGGTTACTCGAGTTACGATCTTCCTTTCTGCCTCCGCATCACCGTGACCTGATATGCTTTCTTATGCTTTCTGCTGCTGCTGCTGCTGGGCCGTGGATCGTCGAGACTGCCCCCACGGCCATTGGTCTCAGCAAGTTAAAGAGTTCCGTTTAAAGAGTCTATAGGGAACAATGGGGTTAGTATACTGGGCCCCTCTAAAGGCTTCCTTGAGCGGGTCTATTTTCTGGCGTTGAGGCCATTTTCCCTGCCGGCGCTGGAGGAGCAGGAGCAGGTCGTCGTTGGGAGGGGGGTGCGCGTCCTCGGCTCTAAACCCGTTTTGGGTTTCCATATTCTGCTCTCGTGTAAGCTGGAGTTCGCTGTTGAGGCTCCTGTCCATGCTTCAACCGAAATAAGTTTAAGCCTTAAGCATTGAGTAATAAGCTAATGCGAACGGCCAGCCTTGGAAATGAATAGGTGCAGTGCAGACGCAATGTCGCCCAACAACGCAGTCCTCGTAATTTCCCAGTGCACATGAGCTGCACCAGCCTGAACCGTGTGGTGCACATCAGGTGCGTAAGATATTTCAAACTAGGAATCGCTATAGTCATGCGCAGAGCATGGCAAAGGAGAGGCATGACAAAAACAGGCACTATATCACGATTCCCCGCCACATAGGTGCTCGAATCACAGTCCAAAATCATCTGTCCTAGTTCCGATGTATCCGCCGCATCTATGTCAAAAAGTGCCCTAAACCCTAAACCCTGTAGTATTTTGTCGGAGAGCAAGCAAACATCTGAGACGACGCCATCTCTGTTGTCCTCCCGGCCCTCCCCTGAACCCCAAACCCCAAGCCCCGAAAGCCCGAAACCCTAAACCCCGACCCCTGACCCCTGACCCCTAAACCCTTGACCCCTAAACCCCTGAACCCTAAAGCCTGAACCCTCAACCCTAAACTCCTAAACCCTTAAACTTGAACCCTTGCCCGTTTCTTTTCCTTGCTAAGTCGACCTCCCAAAGCCAGGTCACTGCTGTTTTCAGGTTTTGGGGGTTTAGGGTTTTAGGGGTTCAGGGTTTTAGGGGTTTAGGGGTTTAGGGGTTTAGGGGATTCGGGTTTAGTTTAGGGTTTAAGGGTTTTAGGGTTTAGGGGTTTTAGGGTTTAGGGATTTCAGGGTTTCAGGGTTTAGTAAGGAAGGGGACCCCCTCGAATAGGTGGTTGGTAGACCTGATCTGTTCCTCGCCCGGGATCGCGAATAGAATAGGTGGCTGGCAGAGGGGTGAGTCCGAGGCCACGCAAACCGTAGGGTCGCCCCCCCTTCCCGGATCCACCCACATATGTGTAGTTCTCTAAATTGGGGTTCCATTTAGGGTTCTTTCTATAAGGGTGCCGTACTATATTGGGGATCAAAATAGGGACCCTAATTTAGAGAACTAGCCATATACTGCTCTGTGTGCCTGTTATCCACAGCAACCAGGGACTCCAGACTTCGGTATTTGGATCAGGGTCGGATTCCATCTTAGTTTTGTAATATCCAGAAGTGCGGCCTCGAAAGCAGAAAAGAGTGTGTCCGGCACAATGCTTAACCCCCCCCCCCCAAACACTCCCCAGACCCCACCCCCTGAGTCACCCCCCTCCCCCCCACGAAGGGGTCATCGTGCTCAAGGTTTTGGGGTTTGAGGGTTTAGGGGTGTTATTTCGGGGTTTTGGGGTTTGAGGAGCCTGCTCCGTTCACTCAGCAGCAGCCGTTGGCGTCGCAGGAGGCCGCCGGCTCATTCTCCTCCGGGTTTCAGAAACCCTAAACCTTAAGCCCTAAGATACCCCAAAGATCCCCAATGGCTAGAAGATGAGACGAAGACCTCCATGGTAGAATCTCGGCTTTTGAGCCTTGAATCCAGAGGCCTGCATGCTGGACCCTCTTTTGACCGCTTTTGGTTTTGGTGGGTACTCAGAGTAGGGCACGCAGGAAGCTGTGCGGCTCGTCTTGCCACCATCCCAACTTACGCGTTGAATGACCGGTAGCCTTCTTGTAAGTATGGTTATGACAGTGATGACAGTCATAATAGTGATACGATCATCAGGACTTTCCTCCTCATAGTCGCCGCAGCCATCACCACCAGCACAGGCAGCACATGCAGGAGCTGAAGAACGATGATAGCCGTGCGCAACCTCGCCCCCGATTGAAAGGTCAAGAATGAAATTTGCACAAGGATGCGCTGGATTAAGCGTATCACGAGGAGCACCTGCAGCCGCAGCAGTGGTTGTCGTTTGCCCCGTCCTCGTCGCAGTATTCAGAAGTCGTCGTCGTGTTTCGGTGCAATAGCACTAGCTGTAGCAGAAGAGGAACAGCTTCCTGTGCGCTCATCCGAACCTCTAAACCCCTATAACCTCAAATCCTAAACCCTAAACCCTAAACCCTAAACCGAGCGAAAGTCCCATTGCACCTTAAATAAAACCCAAAGCCTTAAACCCCAATTAAACCCTACAATTAATCCTAGAATCCCTACCTAATCAATCCGAAACCCCTAAGCTCCTAAACCCCAAGCCCCCCCAAACATCCGAAGCCTTAAACCCTTTCTCAGGTCTCGGGCATTCCGAACCAGATCGAGCCACAGGTTGGCCCTCTTCCATTCTGTTCCCTTCTGTTCTGTTCTATTCTGTTCTAATTCTGTTCTATTCTATCCCCGTATATTGCATTACATTATATTATACCATCGTATAGTATGCCAGAATATAGTATGCTGTGCTCTAGTTTAGGATATGATGTTCGCTTCGGGAAGGTTGCAGAAATTCTTTGCGCCCCACAGAGCGTCGGCGATTATCATTGTTATTCCGATTATCATAACTAGCACTGCCATTATTTATTATTGCTAGTCTTATTACTACTAATGCTATGTTGAATTTTATCCTGTACTCCAAACCATTCAAGTCGCTTTCATCATTCTGAGTATGGCAGAGTACTGATGCCAAATGAAGGGGGAAGTCCCTTGCTCCTTCGTCAATTACGTTTGCGTAACCACGCCCGCATCGGAATTCTAGATATGACTATTGGGTTTAGGGTTTAGGGTTTAGGGGAATTCAGATATGACTATCATGCCCTTGACTATCACTGTTGCGTCATTGCTGTTATGACCAGCGCGACCGTACTCCCTGCTATCTGATTCCCATCCTGAGGGTGATGGTGCTGAGGATGCGGAGGCAGATTAGGATTAGGAAGGCTGTACTGTGCTAGTATTCTCCTATAGTCCAGAATCTGTTGCAGAGTTGCTGGCAAGGCGGCTTCAGACGGCCAGATGGTGGCTGCTTTAGGTTTCGATCCGATGCAAGGCTCGGGGATGAATGTGTTTAGGGTTTAGGGTTTAGGGCCCTAAACCCTGAGCCCTAAACCCTAAGCCAGAATTCCATTGCAGATTGCTCTGTTTCTTGCGGGCGAAGCTAGCGGTTCTGACATCAAGAAGACCTAAGCCTTAGGACCTAAGCCCTAAACCCCTAACCCTTACCCCCGAAATCACCTGAACCCTAAAGCCTTTCCTACCTGCCTTGCAGTCGTTTCTCCCACATCCAAGCCCCGAAGTCTTGCGCAGATACCATCGACAGCATCATCAGCGACTTGATGCCTTACAAGCAGGAGGCCCTGCGAACACCAGTAAAGAAGCCAGGAGAGGCATAAGTGACAATATCAATGCCCTAGCAAGCTTTGAATGACCAAGCACGCACAAGCAGTGATCTCAAACAGCCTGTATCTATCTGATCTGTGTGCGCGCGTAGTGCAAATACAGGCATATATGTTAACACAAGTGTAATTGTGTACTCGTACAACACGCACATACATGCATGCATGCATGGATGTATGGATGTATGCATACATACATACATACATATAGTCAACCCCAGTAAGTTGGAACATGGGTTTAGGAGGATTAGTGAGAGGATCCAATACACTTTACCTTAAGGGCATGAGGATATTAATATTCCAACTTTCTGGCTTCTACTATGCACACAGACGCACATGCACACATCACCGTCCAGAACCCCGATTCCGACGTAGGACGAGATTTCGAAAATTTCGGCCCGAGGAACAGACCCCAGACTAAGGCGCATCAGCCCCTCGATTGCTTCTCCTTTCGGGTTTAGGGTTTCCAACCTTTCCTTTGTAAGGGTCTCGGTCTCAACATAATTTCGGTTCTTTCAGACGGCACTTCGGTTGCGAAGATCTGCATGAGGGACCGCAGCGAGGCAGCAGGCATTGAACGATCCCTCCTATTTGAGATTTTTCTGTATTTACGTTATGGAAGATGGTTGCAGGTTTGCGGGTTGCTGGCGCGGCAGGAGAGGGCGTCTCTGGTCAACCTTGCTGCATCTTCACATGTAAAGTAACGGCCCACTCTGCTCCTGCATCCCCGGCAAAGTGCAAGGGTGGCAGCTGGAGAAGTGGTGGTACGTCGCAGCCTCTACCCCAAACCCTAAACCTGATCTCTTTCATTTATTCGACGCCCTGCGTCTGCTTGCCTGGTTTCTGTCAGATTGCGACCTGAACGGTGAACCCCCAGTGGGACCCCTTTCCATCCTCAAATTAAACCCTAAGCTCCATAGCCCTAAACCTCCAACCTTAACCCTAGAACTCTAGCCCACAAAACTTCGGAGCCATAAGCCCTCGTACCGAAGTTGTGGACAAAGGACTTCAGAAGAAACCCTAAAGCCCTTAAGCCCTAAACCCCTTAAGACAAAGTTCTGACCCTAAACCCTAAACACCTTAAAACCCTGCAGTTGCTGAAGATGAACTCCACAATGGAATCCCAGCGGCTCAACAAGCGCCTGGCCTCGGGTGCAAAGTTGATAGTTGTGTCGATCTATGCGGTCTGATAGCGGATGTCGTAAAGACCGAAGATGGCTTTAAAAAGGTCTTGTAATAATGCGTTTGGTGTTTTGGAGCGACTTTTCATGGTAGTGACACGATACTCAAAATGTTTCAACGACTATTTACGGGTTGAGGGTTCAGGCTTTGTGGTTCGGGGTTCGCGGTTTGAGGTTGATGGTTTAGAGTTAAGTTCAGGGTTTGTTTTTTTTGTTTTTCGGGTTCATGGGGTTGACAGAAGTTCATCGAGAGTTTAGGGTTGTGGGGCTTATGCAGCTTAGGGTTTGGGGTTTAAGGCATATATATGGGGTTTAGGGTGTAGGTGTTTAGTGTTTTGCCTAGAGCCTTCAATGTTTGGGAGGCGGGTTGGGCAATTTCAATTCAGGGATGCTATTGCCTCGAACAGCGCGAACAGTTATACTCATAACAACGTGACTCAGGGTAGACAAGCAGTGCAAACAGGTAAGAAAAACACCCTCGCTAGCTGGAGTATTCATAACCCTAAACCCCCAAACCCCCAAACTCCTCAACCCCCGAAGCCTACTCAGTATTTCGACCCGGAGGAAAACCAAGGGGAAACATAGACCCTGGTTCCACGATCCGAGGTCCCATGTAAGTACCCCAAACCCCTACAACATCCTGATAAAGTCGTCATAAAAGCTAGTCAGCCTGAAAATAACTAAGCTTGAAATCCTGGACCCTAAACGCCAGACCCTGAACCCTACACTCGAAGTAGGTCTTGGTTGCAGGCTCGTCTTGTGTGATGCCTCTGCGAGCGTCTAGAAGCACTTAACTCCCCAAAACGAAAACCCTGAACCCTGCTGCTCCCTTTGTAGAGAGTCAGGGTGAGGGTTCCCTTTAAGGGCAACTATAAGGGTACTCTAGGGGAAATACAGATTCATGCCCCCCGAAAACACTCCGACGCCCTGTTATTCTTCCTATGCTCTAAGGGCCTAAATAATTACCTATACTTTTTTAGGGGAGTTCCTTGCTATAATTATAGTGTACCCATAGGCCCCAAAGTAGTTCCTTTTTGGGGTTACCTTATAGAACTCTAAATGTGAACCCCAAACAGGAACTACTTTGGGGCCTATGGGTAATGGGCCCCAAAACCCTGTTGGGCCCCATAAACCCTGTTCTGATTAGTAAGGCCCCGACATTACGTGCCAAGGACAGATCCGGAGCAGCTCAAAGAGGCTCGCGCTCGCCTCCCTGATAATAGAAGTTTGGGGGTCTATGGGGTTTGATCGTTGATCGACCAAACTCGAGGACCCTAAACTCCAAATAATAGCGAACCCTCAAGCTCAAAAGAGTAAACGGCATTCGATTCAAGCCAGATTCCAGTTTTTCCGGGCTTCCGTCTCCTAAACCCTAAACCCGAAACCCCAAAACCCCTTTTGGGAACCTCCTTGGAGGAAGAGAAGCTCCGGCAGCGTCGGGAGCAGCTGCAGCGCGAGTCACGGTGCTGGAAGGATTGCAAGGCCTGCTGTTAAGTCATTGTGGAAGTATGACGATTAAAGTGATTAAAGTTACTATGATTAGTCTGAGTACTATTATCAGCTTTATTCGTATTTTTCAGTCTTCTATGATTATGGTTCCGAGTAGGGTTTGGGCACGTGTGGGTGGCTGTGCTGCGCTCACAGGTGGTGCTCTGCACAAATTACGCACCCCCACAGGTGTCACACCCAACTGCCCAAGCTCCAGTTTCTCCTAGAGGCTCGATGCCTCGTATATTCCCTAAGTCGAAGTACGATCGAAGAAGTGTAATATGGGGGCCTTCATAATTACCTATGCTATTTTGGGGTTTCCTTATTATTCACTTAAAACCCAATTCCAATTATTAAGGCCCCAAAACTCAATCACAACAATTCTAAGCAACAGAATCCCCACTCGAAACCGCTTGAGGTGCAAACGCTGACGCCCTAAGTCTGGAATCCCCATCGGCAACAGGCATGCCGTACAACGTCAGCTTAACTCGAATGCCCTAATCTCTAAGCTTCCGCAGTCCAAAGTAAACCCTAAACCCTAAACCCTTAGCCCCTAAACCCCTAACCCCCTAAACCCCTAAACCCCTAACCCCCAAACCCTAAACCTCAAACCCCAAACCCTCCAGTTCCCTGTGGGTTTCAGGGCTGCCATTTCAAGGAGGCCCAAGCGATAGACGAGCTGCCTGGCTTGCAGATCTCCGCCCCCGCCACTTCCCTTTTGGGTTTAGGGTTTAGGGGTTTAGGGGTTCCAATACTGCTCATCCCAAGATTGTTCTTTTGTTGTTACAGCATGTCTGTGCCTCAACACGCAGCCGAGGTGTCTTCCCAGTCTGGATGCTTCTGTGGCTGCATTTCCTGCATAAGCCCCAGAAGCCGAGATACTCAGCCATCCTAACCCTGCCTGAAGCCGTAAACCCTACACGAGACCAGAAGTTTTTCATGTCAGGCTTCCAGAGAGTGTTTTGGGTTTAGCTTTTCTGAAAGCACATAATCACACTTTGCCTGGTAAGTTCCTACATGGTCCACTTTCGAGGATGCCAAGATCGAATGTGCGGAACGAGTCGACTGCAAGGGCATCGCGACACAACGGGAGGCGGCTTGCACACATACACTTCATCCGGAAGTCATATGCTCAACCGCCAATCTTGATCTAATGCCGGATCCTTGCCGTCGTTATCATGATGATTGTTATCATTACTGTTCTTATTCCTGCAATTCTTGATTTTCTTCTTATGCTTTCAATTTCATTTTTATTGTTGAGTTTTTATTATTGCTTTTGCTGTTACGATTAGATCCCGCACTCAAACTAGCTCGTAGATCGTGTGGATCCTAAACACCAAACTGAGGTAGAGCAGACGGGTCGTATATACATGTACAAACCGTACGCCAGGAACGCTACCGGCAAGTAAAATCGTATACAGGTAAAATATTGCTACCCGTTTATGTGCTATACATGTCAGTAAGCCTAACTACGTACACACGAGCACATACGTACATCTCTGTGTGCATGTCTATGCTGCTTGACGAGCTTGGCACTCGATCTGCGCATTGCCAGGTCTGCAACGGTGACTCGTTTGCAGATTCGGCATCTGGCGTTGACGCACCGGGCAGCTTCCTACACATCTATGAGTTCCTACACATCTATGAACTTCGGAGGACCCCTTCAGACGCAAGCCCAAATGATGCAGGACAAACCGCAAAGCAAGATGCCATGCCCAGCGTTCACAAGGTACTTGGACGATGCAGCTAGGGGATTCGGCGGAGACCGTGGAAGTAGTTGACGGCTTCGAGACACCCGGCATCAAGGAGGTTGAACAGTCGTAGACATCCTTCTACTGAGAGTTGTCTTTGTGGCTTTCTGGGCTTCTTCTCACTAGGGTCACTAGGTGGAAGTGGGGTAAGCACGAAATGTGTCATACTGTTGAAGGACTAGCACATACACTAGGACGGCTTAACCCTGACCCCCTAAACCCCTACACCCCTAAACCCTAACGGTGGCGATCGTACAGCACTGCTACGACTGACGGCTTCTACTCGACGAGTACTGCTGCTACGGCCACTACCACTGCCATGCCACTACCACAACCACTCCTACTACGCATACAAACACTGAAATACTTACGGCTTACTACTACTACTACTACCACTACTACTTCTACTAGCCACTACTGCCACTACGACGACTACTACTACTACTGCTGCTGCTAATCGTAGTAGCAGTAGCAGCAGTAGCAGCAGTAGTAGTAGTAGTAGTAGTAAGTTAGTAAGTTAGTAAGTTAGTAAGTTAGTAAGTAAGTAAGTAAGTAAGTAGGTTAGTAGTAGTAGTAGTAGTAGTAGTACTGCTACTGCTACTGCCACTGCCACTGCCACTGCCACTGCCACTGCCACTGCTACTCCTACTCCTACTCCTACTACTACTACTACTACTACTACTACTACTCCTGCTGCTACTACTACTACTACTACTACTACTACTACTAGCCACCCCCTCTCCTACCAACCACCTGGCGCCTAAACCCATCATCATCGTCATCATCATCATCATCACCATCATCATCAACTGTATTGGAATACAGCATCACGAAAGTATTCTAAAAACGAGCACAATGGATGTTCTCTTCAAAAGTAAGTCATCATGCC
>BGNK01006948.1:0-17379 GCA_003297005.1 Symbiodinium sp. clade A Y106 | reverse complement strand
ACCCTTTCGCGCGCGCCTGCTCCGACAGAGCCCTCTAGAGAGCGCGCTTAATGGCGTTTACACTCTTCCAGACACACCCCAGAGCTTGGGACCCGTTTCGCGCGCGCCTGCTCCGACAGAGCCCTCTAGAGAGCGCGTTTAGTGGCGTTTACGTGCATGCTGTGTATGCTGTGTATGCTGTGTGCTGTGTCCTGTGTGCTGTGCTCTGTGTGTGTATGTGTTTGTCTGCTGTATGCTGTGTGCTGTGTCCTGTGTGCTGTGCTGTGTGCGGTGAGGTGCGTGGTGAGGTGAGAAGGTTGTGCGTCAGTGGCGGAGGGCTGCGTAAAAACAAAAACCCCACACAGTGATGTGGGGAATAACAAAAGTAATAGTAACAGTAACAGTAATAGTCATCGTAATCGTAAGAGGAATAGTGGTAGTGATAGTGACAGTCATAGTAATAGTAATAGAAGTAGTAGTAATACTAATAGTAATCATAGGAAGAACATGGTACGCTGTAGCGGGATAGTAAAAAAAGGACCACTGCAGCATCCTGGCCGAGTGGGCTTTCTTTGACTCCCAGTAATTTCAATCCGCCCGGTTCAAGCTCATCGTCGCGGAACCTGAGTTCATGGCAGATGGGCATGAGCGACAGCTTTACCGCACGATGCCTTGCTGCTTACGAAGGAGGCCTACACTCAAGAAGCCAGAAACGCCTGCAAAATCGTCGATGCTGCCTGGATGCGCCCGATTGTCACACGTTGGCCAGTCGTCTGCCTCGAAAGACAGCGGACACGCTCGAGACAAGATCATGGAGACTGTATATCCGAAGCTCCGGCACTCCCCAGGTTGGCAAGAAGCAGCGCCAAAGCCAACAGCATCCTGGCTCAGCAGGCTCAGCCCATTCTTGAAGGACTTCTTACATACGAACTGAGGATCCGACGATCCAGCCCATGTGCTGCAAGAAGCACACCATGGAAGCCGGATACTGCGTCTACACTGTTTTACAACTGTCCCCTCATGTCTGACACCATGTATCTGAGTTTCGTGCCGACGTTGGCTGATGCTCGGTGTATCTTGGCGTAGTATGCATCTCATCAGCTTTGAGCCATGCAGCTTTTCGAGTTTTTCGAAAGCCCAAACTGAAGACATCGTAAAATAAATAGCCACAAAGAGAAAAGCACTGGTGCGTGGGAGCTTACGCTCTGGCCCGGCCTGCACTGATCGCAGACGGCCGGCCAGGAGCCTTTTGACTCCGGCATGCTTGGCCTGCAGACAACCCGCAACAGCAAGCCCTGACAAACCCTGAAAGGGGTTTTGTCAGGGTTCTAGGCTTCAGGGTTTGGGGTGGTTTCGGGATTGCTTAGCAGATGAGGCTGGTTTGTGATGCCTCCACCGCAGTGCAAGCGGCTGCTGCGCGGCTCGACCACACACCTGGCTTGGAAGCTCCAGCGACCCTTGGCCAAAGCAAGTTTGGCAGCCGGACTGGCAGCAGGAACGGTCTCCGCCGGCTGCACCTGACAGTGACATGAAGACTTCTCACATGTAAAAACTGCACATTTGCTCAGTCATTTGGACAGAGGATAAAAGACCTCATGGCAATCGCAATTCGGCCGGCCCGCGTGCGCAACGAGCAACAACAGCTGCTTTGCCTCTCTGCCCGCTGCTTTTTGCAGGAAACCGTCCTGTGCTTCGCACATACGGGACGCGGCATCCAAGAAAGGCACGCACCACTCACCACAATCTCCTCCCGCTTAGCAGTTTGGCGGAGCACACTTCTGAGCTGCTGCGACAATGAAGATTCCTCAGTGGCCCAGATACAAAACCCATGCAAAATCTGCAGGACAGTCGTCATGCCCGGGCCTCACCAGTGACACCTGCCGAGCACTGCTAAGTTCAAGGCAGTGGTCGCCTGCAAAACCCTCTTTTTGGCCTCCATACCACGCGGGCACTTGTAGCGGGTCAATCGACAGGGACGGTACAATCTGCGCGAGTTTGTTGGGAAGAATTGCTGCTGACTTGCTGAAACCGCTCAGCACAAGGAGCATCAGCAACAGCCTTTTTTGGAAAGGACGAGGCACAATCACATTGGCACTCTCCACGTCTCTGGTGAAATATAAAAGCAGAACACATCTGCAGAAACTGCCGAAATGTACATCAACCTTTGCGTCCTCGCAAGGGCGTTGGTCTCTGTGCCACAGTCAAGGCCTGTGCAGATCTGCTGCAAAGGCGGCGACTCTGCTTACCGACAAGACACCCAACACTGTGAGGGTGCCTGCATCAAGTCCTCGTCGCGGACCTGAAGGTTAGACAGGGCCTGGGCCACAGAACGAACTGGCACCGTCGAGCTGCGCAGCAGCCTGGGCCAAGGTACACGGTCCTGCAGACAACTTCTGCAGAAAGTGTTGCTGAATGGCTGAGTCCCTGACGCAGGCAGTAAACATTTCCTGCACATGCTCTCTCTCGTGCTTGCAAATATACACAGCAATCGATGTTGTCATCGCGATTACAAGATCTGCTATGCATGAAACTTCTGGATGAAAAGCATCAGTCAAGGAAGCTGATGCTGATCAGAAAGAATGTTGGTACTCAGCCCTAGGGAATGCTGACTAGACCACAAACCCGGCACATCTTATCCTAAGCCTCCTCCCGTTGGAATCACTTGAAGCTCTTTGAGCCCCGTCACTCGCGCCTGCTTATCCTCTGCGAAATCCCGGCCGCCTCGAGGCAGCGTACATCCTCAGCCAAGGCTACCGATACTTCTGGAGCTGCCATCGGGCATCACGCAGCTGAGCTGCTCCGAAAGCGGTTACGAGCTTGGCCACAGCTTCAGGCGAAGGACACCTCACAGGGCGAAATCTGCATGAAGGCCTGGTATGGTCATGTCTGTACTGTTTGAAGCAGCCAACAGCCTGGTGGTGGCACCTTCTGAAAACTCGCGCTCCAAGCGTTGGGACCTTGTCTCTGCCAGTGCAAGACCCAAGCCTTCCCTGGACCTCTCAGGTCGAGGCAGTGCCACAAAATACCTCATGAACGCCTCCCCGCTGGTCGTCCCATCCTCCAGATGTCTGCCTACGCCTAACTCGAAGCGGCACCATTGAAGCGCAGAAGCCTGCAATGTCTTGTACACCTCGGCGAGAGCGGCACCCAAGTTTGCGGCCTCCAACACACAGGCGCGACTTACGAGATGTCTCTCAGTGGTACTGCACAGAAACATGGCAACCTGAGACCTGCTCTTGCGACTGAAAGCGCAAGCCTCAGAGAGTGACAGATGGTTGAGTCCATCCACCCCACGCTCGGCACTCAGGATCCACAGCTCGTGCGACACCTCGTCAAGGCGGCGATGCTAGGCTCGCGCCGGGTAGTTTCTTCGAATAGGTACCCTAAATAGCAGGATCCTTATTATAAGGACCCCAAAATAAGGTACCCCTACGTTTCGGAAACTCCCACTTCGATCCAACTGCATCATTACGAGCCACGGAATGTACAGAGCCACCTCTCGCAAGCGCGTACCTGCCACCAATGGTGCTTGCAGTTCCACACATGTTGCGGAAGCATGAGACAAAGGTCACGCAGTCACAACGAGGTTTTGTGGTGAGACCCGCCCAACGTCTCCTGAGGACGACAGCACTCAGGGTCGATCAATACCGGCTTAAAGCATCACGACATTGCTGGTCGATCTGTTTGGCTGGTCTGCTTGGTTGGCCAACACGCTTGCTCGCAGCCGCTGGAAAATTCACGACATGTGTCACAGGCCTTTGAGCAAGTTCAGGAAACGCGAAGACACCGCGTGCAGCAAGCCCATGCCTGGTCAACAGTGGCAGGGCCGAGAGTGCCCATCGAAATACAAGAGCCCACTTGTGGCGAACTGGAAACTTTCGCGGTCCGAGTTGGGTTCGGCTGAATCAGATGAGGTCAGATCAGGTTTACATGTTGGTTAAGGCCGAGGTTTAGGGCCTTAGGGCGTAGGAGCCCGCAACCTCGTCGCTGGAGGTCGCCTTGTTCTAGTTAGGATACGTACGGCGAGGGGTAAGCTTGCGCACATAGGGGAAACCTAAAGCAACCCTACAGCCTCAAGTACACCTAAAGTAGGCATGCAACCGACACTTTCTCATCACCCTGTCCATCCCGGGCCACATGAGTGCCAAAGCCGGCGGGCCTGAAGGTTGGCTCACTGCCGAGGCCTGGATCAAGGGTTGGGATACTAGAAGACTTGCTGTCAGGGTTTTTGATTGAGTTTACTGGGGTTTAAAGGGTTCTCTTTCGGGCGTTACTCGGGATTTAGGACGAAGAGGATAACTGTAACGGCTTGGTTCTTACAAGGGTTCTTAATGCTTCTTACAAGCGTTTCTATGCAGTAGAGGCTTCGGTTTAAGATCTACTGTTTCGGGGCTTGAAGGTCTAGGGCTGAAGGCTTGGGGTTTCGGTTGGGGACATGTCACGTGCTTGGCTTTGGCTTGACTGGGCCTTGGTGGCCGCGAAGATGATGAGCGAAGCACTTTGGCCATCACAGGATTTTGCAAGGCGGCTCCTCAGCTGCTCCAAGCTGGGCCAAAGAAACACTGAAGTCCACTCTAAGTCGAGAGCGCACGGTCCCAGATCAAGGGAAGAAGGGAGCTTTGCACAAGGCTGACGCGAACCTGGCACAGGCTCACATGCCTCGCACCATCTTGCACCGACCGCTAGAATCGCTGCACTGACATCTATCGAGAACTGGTGTCATCTTCGAAAGTCAAGCCAGGGCAGCAAGGCGTAAGCATGTGCTAGCATGGCAAGCCTTGCCCATGTCCAGCGCAGTTGGGCGGAAGTCCGCGGATGCACTGAGCCGCTTAGCTTCTCACTGGCGCATGTCGCATTCAGGCGAGTGCAGGAGGGCCTCGGACATCACAGTGTCTTCTGACATCATATGGCAACGGACGAGAAAAGCACTGTGAGGACCTGGCCGGCAGGGTCTCTTGGCAAGCGACGAAATACGGCTCATGCCGAACCGACGCTGTTGAGAATGCCTGTCGTCATGTAAGAAAGAGTAATCATCTGTACATGTCGCAAAAATGTCAACGATCCCCCACTCCCACCAGGTAGTCATCACGTGCACCGTCAACTACCCTTAAACTGTCGGACCGCCCATGACGCCTGAAGTTTTACCCCCAGCATTCAGCATTCAACAAACCTGGTTTCAAACTAGTTTGCTGTTGCGGCTGTGTGTGGCACCTGTGCCCAAGCACAGTGAGCCAATGGCGAGCAAAAGAGGCCCCAAAATCGGCCCGTGGGCAACGTCCGACTGCAAGAGATGTGCTTTGTGTTGCGCAATGTCGCGGCTAAGAGTGCTCCCTTCAGCAAGCCGAGCGACATTCAAGGCAACGCAAGCTGTCCGCAGCTGCGTCTCTGCCTGCAACATCCAAGCTGAAAAGGCTTACTGACTGCCGATGCTCGCCTGGAGCCTCATGTCTCCTGGCTCCATTGAACTTGACCTCGGAGCTCTTGACGTCTGAAAAGCCTTGCTGAGCCTGGAACTTCGCATCTCCGGGCGAAGCGCACATTCAGTAGCTGGTATCCCAACCTCCAAGACATGCCGTCTCGCCGTCTCTCGGCTCTGGACGGACTAGTTCCACCCCTTGGCAATCATTCTCTCACCCAGAACTCATCCGCCAATAAGAGGAGAAGGTTAGGGACACTGTGAAGGTCGATGAAACGTTAAACATTGAAGTAGACATAGTCCCGTTTCGAAAGCCCTGCGACTCTTTTGCCTCCGACCGGGTCAGGACATCCGGCATCCGCCTGCCATTTTTCTGGCATGCTCAAGCTGGGTGAGAAGTTCCTCTCTGCTGGCCGCCAACTCGGCCCCTCGCTCTTCCAACTCGAGGCGTTGCGCCTCGATCACGGCGCTCTGGTCTTGAATTGCGAGAGCCTCATGCCGGAGGGCATCCAGCTGCTCCCTCACATTCCTCTCCGAGATGAGCTCTGACAGAGATGTCTGCAGAGTCTCCAGGGATCTGATGTGTTGCTTGGAAACCTTTCCAACTGTGCTCTTCAGCGACTGGAAGCTCCTTTCCTCCACCTGCGCAGGGGCAGACGGGGCAGAAGCCCGGAGTCCGGGCCCGGGCCTGGAAGCCTGGGCGGAGCCAAAGGAGGCGGAGCCCGAGGCGGAGCCCGCGCCAAAGCGCGGCTCGAGCGGCTCCTCAAGCGGCTCGAGGCCTCGGAAGGAGGTCTTTTGGGGAGCACTAGCACCCACAGTGCCCTCGCTGCCAGCGCTGCCAGCGCCCGCACTGCCAGCGCCTGCGCTGCGGCCCAGGTCAGACAAGCCGTCCAAGGCAGAAGGCCTTTGTCGAGGACGACCCTTCGGCAACTCCCCAAGGTCCAGTTGAGTCTGTGGCTCGGAATCGAGAATGGTCTCAGACTCTCCCAACTCTGGAGCAAACATGAGAGGGTCGTCCTGGAGCCAGGCTGCCGCGTTCCTGCGCTCTCGCGTGTGCGCTCCCAGCTGTTCCAACTCGAGAAGACTCGTCTCTCGTTGGAGGCTCGAGCATGCTAGCAAGAAATCCTCCTCCCCGAGGAAGTGGACTTCCTGAAAGGCCGTCATGAAGCGGCTTTGGAACACTTCACATAAGACCTTTCCCACCGTGCTGGGATCATTCAGATACCTGCCGCAGCCCAGCGCAGGCACGACGAGAGTACGGGACCGGATAGCCATGGCAAGCTCGAGGGAACACGCGATCTTCGCGAAGAGATGCCTTTGATACTCTTCGGCGGAGTCGGGGACATCGCAGGGCTCATCCAGATCCTGGTTGCAGTTGGGCATGGCCATGGTGATCACCGATGCCAAGAGGACGGGGTTTTCCAGGAATGGAAAGCCAACTTCCGGACCGGCCCGAAAGATCTCCACGTTGGGGCTAAGGACAGCCCCGTACTCGGGGATGTGAACATCCCAGGACTTGCCATTCACCGGTCTCGCATGCTTGGAGGCCCTCACACCATGCTCTGCAGCCATCTTGCTGGCACGCCGGAGAGACATCTGCAAGGTGGAAACCATGCAGAGCATTTCCTCAAACTCAACTGCACCTCCTTCTGCAAAGCTCCCACCGATCTTGTAGGGACTGCCTGCATTTAGCACCGTCACGGAGCGCTCCACTGCCAGGCCAAGGAGGACTTCTGTCAAGGAAGAGTCCTCGGCCTCGTGAAAAACAAACTCAGTCTCAAAGGTCTCTTCCTGCTCCGTCGTGCCGTCCACGTTGAGCACAACATGAGTGCCCTCCAGAGTCTCTGGCAGATTTACTAAAGGTACATCTGCTTCATTGAAGGAGTATCTGCCAAGACGGCAGGCTGCTGCAGTCAGCCTGGCAGCTTCTAGCCGCATGTTCCGCAGCTCTTCATCTTGCTGGGGATCTCCCGTATCAAATTCAATCCACTCGAAGCTGCCATCAATGGCTTCGAGGGCACCATCGTTACCAGAAAACGCACGTCCGATAACAAACACTTCGCTGACTTCCTCTTCCCCCGGAACAGTTCCTTTGGAACTCAGCTCGCGAGCCATTCCATTGCAAGCTTCTCAGCCGGAGTAAAGTAGACTTCGTTATTCTGTGCTGTCTCTGAAGCTCGGTTGTGCCAACTCTGGCTAGCTTGGCAGGTTTAGGTTGGACCCAAGCATTGGTGCTGTAGCCAGCCAGCAACCGTGCATGTGTTTGCATGCTGTGCGACCAGAAACCTCCCTTCAAGTCAGTGCCTGTGGAATAGCTCCACATGTCCGCTCCGCTCCACATCCGAGAGCTTTGAGAATGCCTCCAAAGACCCCAAAAAAAGCAACTGTGGGATACTGCCTCGACCAGGAAGCTGGCATTGGCCAGGTTGGACAGCTCACCAGCACCGAGCCTGGGCTGGGAGGACCGGGAGGACTTGTTCAATTCTGAATGGGAATCTCATACTCTTGCTAACGTAGGGGCCTCAATAATTAGAATAGGGTTTTGGGGGTTCCTTGTTAAATATAAATAAAGTATAATATACCCCCAAACCCTATTGTAATTATTAGGGCCCTCTTACTAAGCTCTTTGCTCGATCAGCGATGCATCATCCAACAGTCTCTTCTCAATTTCCTGCGTGCAACCCGCAATTGGGTTTAGGGTTTCCTGGGACAAAGAACAGCTCAAGGCTGGTCCTGAAACAAGCCTTTGTCCGCTCGCTGCGGAATCTGCGCCTTCAGCCCAGCTACCGGCAAGGCAGTTTCTTACTCGTGCTGGGGGAATCAAAGCCCAATACGTAGGCGTGCGCTACCAGGCATAGATCAGATGCCGATATTGCCACGTCTGCTCCTTGATGCATGCACGGCTGAAAACCGCATGCTTGCTGCTCGCGGCAAGCCTGCTTGCTGAGCCAGTAGACGCTGCCGAAGCCTGAGCGCACTCTCAGTAAACCTGAATCGGCACTGTTTTACACTCCGGTACCCTCGCTCTTCGTCGGAACATCGTTGTCGCCGTTTCGTTGTCGATGAATCCGGTGATCTTCGAAACGAAAGGTGCTCTCACTAACATCCTTCACATGTCGTCGACAATAAGCTGAAATTTATGTTCTTTCCCTTTCTTGGATTTGGAGTTTTGTGTCGGAGCTAGAGATGTTCCTGTCACACCTGACGGGAGGTGTACTGCTGCTGGCTGGGTCTGGCTGATGTATCTGTTCACATCTCTGCAAAAGAGGGACGGGTCGCCGATCAAGCCAATGTGCGACGACACTTGGTCCGTGTGATTTGGTTGGGCTTTGACGCCAGAGAGAGATTGCTGCTGGAAAGGACGTCAACAACGGTGCAGAACAGATCGTGCGAACCCTGCTCCGCGATGCCCTTCACAAGAAACGGTCCACTTGTCTTCATTTTTCCTGTTCGTAAGAAACCTGCAGTCAGTTTGCAGCTCAACATCATGGCAAGCACACACAGAGACAAACATGCTCGCACAGGTCTTAATGCCTGTAAGAACCGGACTCCTTCTGCATCCCCAAGAGCAGTCTCAATGCAGGGCCTTTCTTCGCCGCACACTGTCCGCTTACCGTCTCAAGATTCCGACGAGGACTGGACCGCATCCTCCCGTCGCCTGGATAAGACCTGGATCGCTTCCACTACATGAAGCTACACAGCTCCGATAGAAGTGGACATGACACAAGCAGTGACCAAGCATTGATGCTCAGAAAGATGCTGCCGCTGTGGTGCACCAATCGACACAGGACACGGCCTGAAAGTTCGGAAGAACCTGCGAGCGAACGTCTACGATTCCACAACATACTTGAGACTGCAGGAGCCCCAGCAAGCAACCGAAAGCCAACAAAAGAGCCCGGGCCACTCTGCAAAGCGCGAGCGCACAACTTGGCCAGGTCGTCCCCGGAGGCCTTGCCTCCCATTCTTGGATTTTGCCATCTGCCGCCAACCCCCCACGCTTGACACGTCCAGCATTCTCTGGACCCAGCCCAGGTTGAAGCTCTGGGCAGCGGCAAAGCTGGCAAGCAAAGCCTCGCAGGCACTCGGACGATCTAGCGCAAGACCCAGAACTGAAAGGGACAAGCGAAACACTAAGTCCAAGGCATACTCAGGAAAGGACGCCTGGGCACCGATCCCCAGCTCTCCCACAGCGAAACGCCCCTGCGCGCTCGCGCGCCTTCTTCCCAGGACGGCCGCCTCCCGGCCTCGCCTGCCAACGTCTGAGCCGTCAACTGCAAAAGGAAGAAACGGCGGCTCCGCTGCTTCGGAGCCTTCAAGGCTCCAGGCTGCCTCTTTTGCAGGGGACATTGGAGAAGCGTCCAAGCTAAAAACACGTAAGATGCCGTCCCTCTCTGCTCGTCTCTCCGGGCTCCCAGCACGCTTTTTCTTCGGTGCTTCCGCCCACTTGTGGGAAGGCCTGCCTGAGATCTGTGACCGACTTTTTGGCTACTGGCAACCTAGCACATCCTACGGTTGCTGATATAAATCCTGCATTACCTTGATGACCCGGGTCGTGCAGGATATATAAATATATTTATATATATATCATCATCAACCGTAGGGCATCCTAGTCTGAGTGGGGGACTGTGGCGACCGTCGCCAGCGTGTTCGACGCATGTCCGGGTGCAGCCCGGGGAGACGCAGCTGGGGCAGAGCGGCTGCTGCTTTTTGAGGCTTGTATTGTAATATACTAGACTTTACTATACTATACTATACTTTACAAACTATACTATACTATACTTTACTATACTATACTACTGCTTCTGCTACTAAAATAGACTACATATTATATCATTTCATGTTTGCAGTACCACATGGATCTACAAGGGGACATCCCTTCAAGGCCTGGCATCACGGCAAAAGAGGCCACGATCTTCAGCAGCTCCGGAACAAGGGACGCGTCGCGGCGGTAGTCGGCCTGTCAGAGGAACCGTCGCTTCATCACCGGGCCATCCAAGATGATTTCAGCGCCTTCATGAAGCAGAACAACACCAAAGCAATGTCGCTGGGAGTCAGCCGATGCCTGGGCCCAGGCCGCACTGAAACACGGATAGGGAAGCACCGAAGCTAGAGAGTGATACTTCGGCGCCAACTGCTCGGTCTGCACGGCTTCCGCGAAAGTGTCCCAGAGCATTGGATCCCAGCGCTTCTCCACGCATGCCTCCAAGACTTGGAGAACTGCATTGCAATGCTGCTCTGCTCGTATTGGAACTGCACCTTGAGCATTGTTCGGATCAAAGTCGTCGAATCATCCTGTCGATGTCGCCTCAGGATCTTCCCGATAGGGCCTGCCACGAGAAGCTGATCGAATCGGAGACGGCTGCGGCTCAGCTGAACCTCGAGCCTCGAGAAGCACCAACAAGCTGACCTCGCTCCGCCTCACCTTTGCCGCAAGGACAGGGCCCGAAGCTCAGATCCCCGGTCTGGGCTCACCGCGCTCGTGGTAAGCATTAACGAGATCGAAGGGAACTTGGTCAAGGATCTCCAAATGCCGCAACCTGGACGGGAGGTCTTCCATCTACCTCGACGCTGCGGACGCGGCGGGCCCGGAACCCGGGCCTCTCCCCACGCGTGCGAGGCAGCTGCAAGAGGCCGACAGGAGCCTGAGCCTCTGGGAATCTGCCCCCAAAACAAAACTCAGCCATTCGTGCAACACGTGCAGGGCTGCCTGGGCCAACTCTGTTCGGGGATCTTTGGCCCCGGAAATGCCGGATATGCAAGAACCTCGGCAAACCCCACACCAGACCACTGGAGCTGTGATCTGCAAAGCATGTCCAGTGCAACAGCCCCACATCTCTGTGACTTCAAGACCCAGCGGCGCGCACCTCGTATCGCCCAAGCCTCACAGCATGAGCTATGACACCTTCAGCTTACACAGTTAACATGCCACAATGCCCAAACACTCGAGGTCCCGGCACTGTTCCTAACAGCTGTCCGCGATGTCAGGAACATCCTTTACAGACCTGAGAGGAGTACACGGATCTCAACGACTGCAAAGACATGATTTCGGCAAAACGGCACCATGCAACCACGGGGCGGCATGGTGGCCATAGCTGGATAAGCGGTTTCCAGTTCCAGCCATGGGAAGCGCACCCGTGTTGGTGGTAGGATTATCAAAAAAATCTGCACCTCTGCGTTTCTGCTGTTGTCGTCGTCTTACTACCAGCCAGCTGTCATCGGACATGGGCATAAGCTGGCCAGAAATATCTGCTGGGCAGCAACCAAACATCTGGTCGATTGAAGGCACGGCCCACGGCCTCTTCACATGAACTCTGTCGACAAAATAAGTCGAGGATGGACCTGCTGGCAGAGTCGGCGAATCCTTCTCAGTTCTTCTAAATGACATGACACACGGCGCACACGTCTGAATAATCTGGTCCATATCGAAAACGCAGGTCCTGCAGGGCATGACACCATGGAAATGAGGTTCACAATGAAACAACTAAATGCATAGCGCTTCGCTGGTCACCCTTCGACACATGAAACCGCCCTGTATTGTACGCAGCTATCTCGAGGTGTTCGGATGAACGAAATCAGCTAGACCCAAACCAAGAGTTTTGCAGAGATCACCTCAAGTTTCACGCAAGTCGTGCGAAGGCTCCCAGAAGCAAACGCAGAAACAAGAGCAATCTGTGGGCGGTCGGCACAGCACCGCATGTGCCCCTGCACGACCCGACCTCGAAGTTCCCGGTGTCGATGTCAGAATCAGACGTAAATCGGAGCTGAACCTGCAGCAGGCTGGACTGCGTCCCGTCTCGCATGATCTCTTGAAGGCGTGAACCTGCATTCCCCCCATTCGCAGGCCCCGAGGCGGATCTTCCGCCTGAAGAGAAGCACCAACACGGCAAAAGCCTCTCTCCCTATCAGGGGGCGGAACCTCTGCTTCGAAAGCTTGCAACGGCCTGCTACAAGAGAAGCATTTGCAATCAAAGGACGGGGCTGCCGTGCACTGAGGCCGGATCGAAGCAATAATTTCTGCCAAACATGGGTCCAGCCTGAGGCATCGAACTGCAAAACACATCCAACGAAGTGACAGTGACAGCACGCAGGTGAGCTTTTTGCACTTTGCCCATCACACAGCCGCGAACGAGCAACACCTCGAAAATACTGCTTGCCTTGCTTGCGACACAAACCTTTGCTAGCAATCTCCAGATGCCTGCTGATCAATTTCTACTTCCTCGACAATGCAGTAGTTGTGTGGATCACCTCCGTCACAGCCGCCAATAGGCAACAGCGTCAAAAGGAATGCTGCTGCGATCATATTCTGCCCGTGCCTCGCGAAATCAAGCCTCGCTCATGGCCCAGCTCTTTCTGCTGACCCCGCGCAGATGCAGAAGCAGCGGCCAATGATCTTGGCACCTCATGGGCTGCAAGGTTTGGGTTGAATGTGTCGGGTTCCTTTATCGGAAGGTGCTTTGTTCATGCAGGCCAGGCACCGGAGCAAACTCTGAAAGCATTCTTTCAGAACGACATGTGCGTCAGGTAACATAACCATTGATAGTGGCTGCAGCTAACCCACTCACCCACTCAACTTAACAATGTTACAATTCCTTGCTTGTGTGCTGTCTAATTGCCGGTTAAGCTTACCGTCATGTGAGAACTCGAAAACATGTATGAGCAAATACCTGCATGCTTTGTCTTTTGCTCTGCATGGGTCGTCCACATATGAGCCTTTTCCTGTCCGAACATGACAGATCAAACGCCTGGTGCGCCTGCGTAGCAAAAACGGTTCTAACTCCATCTTCTCGGTGTCACAAGTTTGCGTGGGAACTGCGCACAACAAATACAAAAAGTCGTGATCAGGAGGAAGCAAAAACAGCTAGCAAGGCCGTAAGTGCCGCTCAGTGCGACCCGCCGCACAGGTGGTGTGTGCTGATTGATGTACACGCGAAGCAAAAACAAATGTCGAGGTTCCAGCTCTTGGTTTCGGCTATCCTTCCGTGAGTTTATTTGCCCGGATTCCAACGGCTTTGCTATTTGGCTATTTGGCTATTTGGCACAAAGTCAACATAAGAGTATCTAATATCATCTATCTGGTCAAAAAGCTATCCTCATCATACACATCTTCATGGTACTGAATATGTACCAGTTCTTCTCACTGTCGTATGTTTGTCATCACCGTATTCACAATAATTTAAAATCTTTTGAATGCTCAAAGACGCCTGCGGAGTATAGCGCAATCGCACGTGAAACGAAAGAGTGCATGAAATACTGCGAAGCAAATCAAGATAAAATACATGGGGTTTCCTAGGAGGCAAAATGATAAACACCCCGCCTACGAAGCTTCATTGAGCTCGCGGGATGAAATCTTCGGCACACTAGCATTTGCCTCACCCCTCGAAACAACAGCGTACTTAGTTCAGGATTGCACTCGACACACTATCGTTTTTTAAGAGCACTGCCTCATCGGTCTTTGGCTCGTGACTGGACTAGGTTACGTAGAACTGTACATCTACGCCTACGACGCATTCCATCTCCGGACGAGGACCGTGCGTGACGAAATGGATGCTTGACATACCCAGGCAGAGGCACCCCAAGAGACCTAGATAACTTATCTGTTCTCTGTCACGGAACACAAGGAAAGATTCATGCTGGTTCACGCGGCACTTTGTGCAGCTGGCTCTCAGCAGTTCAAGGATTGTGGATGACCTAATGAGCATCCAAGGCTCAACAGCCTCTCTCGGTCAGGATGCTCCACATCCATCATGTTGGAAGTCAGGTAGTTCGAGAATGGCACCAAAATGCTAGGACGTTTTGGTCAAAACAAGACCAAATTCACCTCTGTCATCGCCACCTTCAAGGGAGGCCCCTTGTGGTGCACAGGTTTTCGAAGAGTTTTTCGGTCTCGAAAATGGGGCCGTCAAATCGGACAAAAGCTGAATGTCGAAACAGGGTCCAGGAGAAGACGTTATTCGGAAANGAGGCCCCTTGTGGTGCACAGGTTTTCGAAGAGTTTTTCGGTCTCGAAAATGGGGCCGTCAAATCGGACAAAAGCTGAATGTCGAAACAGGGTCCAGGAGAAGACGTTATTCGGAAAAAAAACGGGAAGACACCAGCCGTCACCCCAAGCCCATTTCACATCCCCAAACCCGCCAAGACCCAGTCGTAGGAGTGTTTCCGATGGAGTCATCCAACTGATATTTGTTTTTGGAGCCATGCTTGGCCTGGTTCAAAGTATAGGGTTAGCTCGAGAAGGTTTGGCTTGGGAGAACTGACGAACTCAGGGCTTAAGGTTTAAGGAGAGAGTTCGGCAAGTCATTTTTCGGTACGCTCCTCTGGGGTGGTTTGGAAAATCAACGCTCGGTACGTGCATCTGGGGTGGCGCAAAGACAGACGTTGTTTTGGTTGACTTGGACCCAAGTGACAAGCAGCAGATGTGGAACGGATGATTTTGGGCGGTTTAGACTAAAAGCACGGGGGTTGCTGTTCTCCTAAACCCTCCTGCAGGACCGCTGACGTTTTGACGTGCTTCAAATTATACCAGCTCTTTCTATTCTGCTTTACTAAAATGTCGCATGGAATAACGAATTCGTAGCAACTGCTACAGCTTCAGCAACTCCGTACCCCGCTACTCTGCGCGACTCTGTCAGAAGGTGCGGCAAATTCCTCGCAAATACTAGCTCTTTCACCACATCCTAAAACACTGCATGAAGCAGGGACGGACGGATGGAGTAACGAATTCGTAACAACTGCTACAATTTCAGCGCAAAACACTGCATGAAGTGACTCCATCAGAAGGTGCGGCAATTTCCTCGCAAATACTAGCTTTCACATCCTGAAAAACACTGCGTGAAACAGAAACGGACGCGGAAAAAGCCTTCTCTTGCAAAAACTGGGATTCAAAACCTATCTGGTTTCAAAAAATTTACTACTAAACAGGAAGCAGAGAAACAAGGACGACTCCACAAAGCCGTATAGAAGACGGGTGTGCTAGGAGTCTAGGAGAGGAGGACTGCTGCCGCTTCCATGCAACGAGCGCTGCACGACGTAGTGGAACGTAATAGCAGAAGAGTGGACAGTAGGCGGCGTTTAGGGAAAGACAGACCATACAGAGTTTAGGGAAAGATGTCCGTCAGGATTTTGTCTTGTTTGCAAACAGACACTCCCCCCCACCGCCAATTTCAAGGTGGGGAGACGCCGGAGGCTTTAAGACACATGGTACAACAAAAAAGAACAATGCTAAAAATTGTACCATCGCGCGAGCCCACTTCCTCCAAAACCACGAAAACTGTAAAACACATCAACGTACCCAGTAACAGACCCGGAGAGCACGTCAAAACGTCTCAGCGGCCCTGCAGGATTTCAGCAACCCGGGTGCTTTCGTAGCAATTGCATGTTTCTACTGTACTACTCCGCGCGACTCTGTCAGATGCGCAACTTCTCACAAATACCAGCTCTTTCACCACATCCTACAACACTGCATGAAGTAGAAACGGACGGATGGAGTCACGAATTCGTAGCAAAGATTGGCTTAATGTTCCGCACCAAATATTCCTAGGAGGCAGCATTGCCAGGTGGAGACGAAGTCATAAGGTCAGAATGCTGGATATGGGGGATTTTGGTCAATCTTCCGACCTTCAAGCCGTGGAGAACGCAATGCTTGGTCTCAACGGTGCTCAGCAGTAGGTTTCTCCGACACGTCTTCTTGATGGCATTTTCAATTGAGCCAAGCTCTGGCTCCAGCTGAACACTTAGAAGATGGCTTCATTGTGGTCAGCCGACTGGTGACCAAGACACGAACCGAAACTTCATTGTGGGATGACGGATTGCACAGATGATGGATTGCAGCAGTAAGTGCGAAGAAAAGGTTTGTTGAGCATTGCGCCGATTGCCTAAATTGCATTGGTCAAGGAACCGTGTTAGAGTTGCTGCACTCACTGAAGCATATTGACCTGGCTCAAGTGCTTTGAAAAGATTCCTGACCGAGTGATTGCATTCTGAAGCTGATTGCATCTGTGACTGAGCATTCGCTTGTTGCCACTGTGCATTCCGGAAGAACTCGTAACCGACCAAAGAATTTTTCATTCAGGCCCCCCTTCGTCCTCAGATTTTAAAGTCACGAATTGTTAAGACTCTATGTCGGAATCGTCTTTCTTTGCAAAGTGCACTACGATTCTTGTGACAGTGAAGGCTTCTTTAGACGGAAAACTTCGAAACCTTCACTGTCAAGTTCTTGGGGCTCACAAACACCAAGCGTTCACGAAGTTAACTTCCAGTCTCAAAAGCTGACCAAGTAGTTGGGCTGCACACACTCGCAAAAGCGGGCAAAGCAAAGTGCTGCACACTCGGACTCCTTTTTCACTCCGCCTTGAGCCAAGACAGTTCGCGAACGGTTCACAACACTCTCGGTCAGCTAGAAGCTTTCTCTACTGCTTGACTGTTTCTCACAAAAGACTGAGGCTGCGAAGCAAGCTGAGCTCGAAACTCAAACTGACTCAAACCAACGAACTTCAAGGCTTCTTCTGAGGACCCGGCACATCCCTGGTCTCCAAAGCTCCACAGTTCGTGCTCTCACTTCACGAAAACCATGAAAACTAATTCATGAAAACTCAAATCATGCAACATTGCGCTTGAAATACTTTCTCTTGCTGCGATTGCTTTGGTGTCAACTCTGGTGCAAAAAACAAGTAAAAACTGCGTTGCGGCGGACAACCAGGGAAAGGTGCAAAGACTTCTCAGTTGAAGCGACGTAAAACTCACTGTCAACGTTCACAAGTGGAAGAAAGCGAGGTCGACACAGCTCGTCTTCCGACTTAGAAGTTTTCAAGAACTACCAACGACTGTCTGCAGCTGTCCGTTTCGGAATGACCAAACACGAAGACAACAAGACTACTGGGGAGGCCACCCCCCGCGGACCCCAAACCATCCCAATTTTTCGGACCCAAAACCAGGGGACACGTTCCAGCTTAATGAAAACAACAAGTGCACGACAAAAAGCTCTTGCA
>BGNK01006947.1:6906-21990 GCA_003297005.1 Symbiodinium sp. clade A Y106 | reverse complement strand
GTCGGAACCACTGGCCTGTGACATCCGTCGCAGCACAGGCGACTTGCACGGTGGGCTAGCCCCAGCCTTGAACTTAGCTCCCGGAGGCTGCTAGAAAGAAATAAGAAGCCTCTAGAGGGTTCAAAAATTTGGTCGAGCATTCGAACCAAGCTGCCGGTAATATACAAGCGCTCACCTCATGGTACCAAAGTTTTGATAAATAGTTCAAGGGTTTCAGACAAGCCCTAAAAACAAANAACAAAGTCTGCTGGCTCAGTGAAACAAATCATTCAACTGTGCTTTGCATGCCTCGCCAAACGCGCGGCAAATAAGTTTTCGAAAGTTGAAAGAAAAGTCGGCAAGCCGAAAATGATCAACTCATGTCAGCCGCTCTCAACGGATCTTTCGTCTTAAGCCCCTTTAAAGCCGTGTTGGTCTCTCATGCTTGTTCTTCAACAAGCAATTGACTCAGAAGACACACTCCTTCGGCTCAACTCGACCAATCCTCGTTCAACCTGACTCAAAGAAGAGGTGAAGAGGTCGCCCACCGGCTCGCTCTACGCAAAAATGAAGTCAGAGTGCTGTTGCACACACAGTTTTGTTCACACCAACACGAAAATGTTCATGATGTTGTTGGACCATGTGTGGTGGTGTTGGTTGAACTTCACAGTGTGTGTGTGTGTAGCACTGCAGCTGTCCAGTTTTTAGTATTGGATTGTTGCTGCTGTTGTTGGTGTTGCTGGTGCTGGTGGTCTCTCAACTCGATTGATCCATCCTATGAGCTTAGTGAGCAGCAACGTGAAGACGTTGAGCTCCAAGAACAATGAAGCACCAAAGTTTCCGAACCAGAACGCCATTCTCACCTTCCATTGAAGAACTGGAGGGTAGTCCAAGGATGTTTCCAAGATTCTTCGAGCATTGATGTCGATTCTATCTATGCCAGCACCCCGTCATTGGTCAGATTGCTTCTTGTAATGGCATTGGCAAGATCTTGGGAGATTAGCCTAGCGGACATTTCCACCGCATTCTTGCTTCTATTGAAGAACCAGTATTCGTGTGGCCACCATCTGAGTATTACCCAGAAGGAAATTGCTTATGGCGTTTGAATCGTGCTATGTATGGATTGCGTCAAAGTCCTAAATTGTGGCAAGAACATTTCGCGACCGTTATGTCGAAATTGGGCTTTCGTCGTTGTAAGTCTGACAGCAACTTGTATATTGCCACAAGTCACGGCCATTGTATGTTCTAGCCTACCTCGATGATCTTCTCATTGTTGGAGATGCAAAGCTGAAAAAAGAGTTCATTGATGCTTTGAGCAAGGAACGTCTTGTGAAGATTGCGGGTGAATGCAAGCCCAACACTGAACATAGCTTTCTAGGCAGGAAATTGCGTCACAATGGAGACTCCATTGACATTCTTATGCCAAAGCAGTACATTGAGAATCTTCTTGAATTGTATTCCATGGACAAGGCGAAGAACCCCGTCAACACGACAGGTTCAGCCTCTCTCGCATACTATGCCAAGAGGATGGCGCCACACTGAAGTTGGTCGCTGCAGGCGCCCAAAGGTCTTTGTAAAATGGGTGCAGCATTGAACGCATGTTAGGGAAGAGCGCACAGGCCCACATCGCCAAACCAAGGAAGCTTTCCAAGTCTTTTGAGGAGACCCTGCCATTGGAGCGAAGAAGGGAGCGGACGAGCTCCAATAGGCGTAGCCGTTTTTCATCGCGAAGGCTGACGGTTCCCGAACTAAAACACAACCTCCAGCCTATCCAATCAACCCGACAAGAAATTTGAAGTTTTTTCCAGCTGACTGGAATCCCTACGACCTGTAGGAACAGGCAGATCATGGCGGAAAATGAAATCGTCGACAAAGAGAAAGTCCATGTGCGCAAAGAAAATTACGGTGTGCAGGAGGCGGAGGGTGCAGCTTCCGACTCTCTCCCACCAGTGCTGCGAGAACACTGCTCCGAACGGGCAGCAGCGGAAAAAATAGAGATCATTTTTCCAAGTGAACCCAAGAAGTCCGCGCCCGACAACGGATGTCGAGCCTAAGATCACATCTCGTTTGCTTTCAGAGGAGTTGGATGCCGGGTATTGCTTTAAGTTCGAGGGTACTCTTGATGAGGCCAAGGCCCACTGGCCAGGCCTCGCCCTGGGTAAGCTAAGGGTAGTCCGCGCACCGGGTCGTACTGAGCGCCTAGTGCTCGACAACAGCGTGGCAGGCACGAACTCCCAGTGCCATATTCCGGAAAAGCAGTGCTTTTCGAGCATCCATGATGTGTCACTGTTTCCCTCTTAGAGAAAGCTCCGTTCGTCAGATGGACATCTGCATCGATGTCAAACAAGCGCATAAACGCTGCCGCATCAGAAGCTCAGAGCACGAGGATGCCGAGCGATGGGAAAACCAGAGCCCCAGCCTGCTCCACTTCGGAAGCGCTGAAGAGTGGTTTCGGATCGGATTGGCTCTGGCCAAGAGACGCTTGTCAGCGCGAACTGAAAGGCACATGTTCAAAAGACTTTGCGCAATCCCTTAAGTTTGTCCAAAGAACCAGAGCTACTCCAATCAGCAACCGAAAAACGGCTGGCACTATCATGAAGTGCATAAGGGCGGGCTGTGAGGTTTCTGCGCGGAATGCATTCCGACGCCACTTGCATAGGCCCGTACCTTGAAGCAATGGTGCAACATACGATGTGAACTGGTCTGACAGCCAGTGTACCTCGAGTGCAGCTCCCTCCGCATGGCAAAGGTGGCGCAGAGCACTGGAAGAAGGGCGGTTGGAACGCACAGCCAGCACCGCCTGCAACGCTCGAGCCACCGCAGGAGATGCGGCCAAGCACAATCAAATGGTCCGCGCTCGGCAGGCCACTGTTCTGTTGTCTTTCAAGCAGGCCCCCAGGCCATCTCTGCATTTTGAAGCACTGCATTTTTTGGCCGTCGCATAGAGGCCTCCTGCTCGCATAAGGCAAGCACGCACTGCTTGTATCTGGGGTAAGAAGCTCAGCATACCGATCCGCAAGGCAAGCCTGCTCGCATGGCAACTGGCATCGATTACTCTGCATTTTTCTGCTCGGCTCAGGCTTGCAACGACTTTCTCGATTACTTTGCGTGCTCAGACAGAGACATGTTTGCATGTTCGCATTAGCTCGCTTCGGTGGCTTTGGTCAGATTAGACAAAAACTTTCAGCTTACAATAAATGCTACCAGCACCCATACTAATTCCAATAGCACGCACGCATGGCCTTGCACCAAGATCAGCGTCTCCGAGCAGCATCATGATTGAAACGGAGGCCGTCCGTAACTCAGCCAGCACCGTTCCTCAAAGCATGCCCACTTCCAGACCCCCTTTTCACCACAGATCACTGGAGTCGGCACGCTCATACAAACCCCAGCTCGCTACGGTCTCCGGTGCAGCACCCCAGCCGCTGCCCAATATGGGCCACGCAGCAGCATGCCGGATTGTACTGTGTGGTCAGTTGCCATGGATTCTTCGATCGAGCGCATCTGCACGATGAGCAGGTCCGCTCCAGAATGACTTTTCTAATTGGGTCACGACCATTTCGACCCTGAGGTCCTCAATCCGCTTGATGATTCGTGCACTGCAATCCCTGCAGGTGCAAACTTCTTTCAGCCCGCCATGTGCCACTGCTGTGCCTGGCTGACTTGTCAAAGTCGCTGTTACGCATAAGCGCTTGTGGCTCTACATTGAATGCCTGAGTTCCCGCTTTTCAGTCTCGGACTTCGAGGAGCGGCGTTCCCTTTTGGCAATGATCTGGGCCAAGAAGGCCATCTGCGAAGCTTGTACCAGGGCTTGCTCTCTCGGTGTTGCTCCTTGCCGCAGGGTCCCGCTTCGCCTGCTCTCACCTGCAACAACACTGGACCCTCTTGGCCTTGTTTGGAGCATATTGCGCTGCTTGCTTCGGTCCTCCACATCATCCTGGCCGTCTCGATGTGCGGAGGTCCAGAAACGTGAAAGCAGATGCGCTGAGTCGCCCTGACAAACACCCTATTCCAGCCGACTGCCGCTATCGCAACGCTGCAATTACTCACGGGAACCAGTTTCTTGTGTGCAGATATCGCCTTCCGGCAGGTTCAGCCGTCTACATCTCAACTACTTGGGTTCATTGAGCAATTCTGTGGAGTGGCAAAATTCCCTTGGTGCATGAGTCACCGCCCCATTCCTGTTTCTCGAAGAATCCAATCGATCTTGTTCCGGAAAAGTAACAGTCTCCTGAGTGCGAACATTTGGGTTTGGATGGTTTAGGATATGGTCGAAGGGCAAAGCTTATCCAGCAGCGGAACGGATGCACTTGTGCATGCAACGCAGAAAAACATTCGGCCCACAATCATGACCTTCAATTGCCATGAGCGAGCGTCCTTTTCTCAAGAACATTGCCAGATGCAAAACGTCGAAGCATCCTCAACGAAGGATCCCACAACTGTGCATGTTGCATTTTGTGGCCAAAATACATCTTTTTGTGCGAAATGCCCGAACACGTTTGCCTTTCGTCTTCAGAAGAAAACGTTTCATTTTTTTTTTTCACTTTTAACCGCTGCTCGCGGGGCTGTGAGGAGCAAGAATCTCCGAATGCACGACAATGCCAAAAAAATAACCCCGACTCTGCCTCCTACTAGCAATAGCTGAGTTCTGCCGGGCAATGTTTTTCACATTTCCATCATATATGGCGCAAAACGAAAAGGCCACACGCCAAATTACCATTAGCAACGATTTCTGTGAAACTCCTATAGTGTGTCGTTGGTCTCAGACGAGCCACCATGCGCACCAAACGTCACCTGCAGTGCCACCTGCTGTGCTGTTGGTTGCAGAATGCTGCGGGCGCGGACCGCCGATCCGCTTCGTCCTCAGATGTAGATGGCCACAGCGCAGAGACTTCGCAGAGTCGATGTCTCTATCTGAAGCCTCATCCAGAGCTCTCCAGGCTGTCTGGACTTCCCTGGCCCCGGCCTGCTCCCTCCTCCGCTTCGTCCAGGTCTGTGTTGGCAGACCGAATGGCACACCGGTAGGTTTATCGGCATTGAATCGCTTTTGCAGGTCTGCAGTTGGCATCTCGATCCGCTTTTGCAGCCCACCTTCATGTGGCTACACTTGACTTGCGCTGCGCATCCTTTACCAGGCCGGATGCTGTGCCCCGCACTCGTGCAGTTTCGGTCCTCCGGACCGCTCTTCAGTAGGTTGGCAGTCGGCTCTTCCAAGCCAGTAGCTTCTCTTAGTCTGCATGCGGCTCTTCTGAGCCGGTAGGTTGTCGGCCAGTCTGCCTCTGTGGTTGCCTTAGGTTGCTGTTGGCTTTTCCGAGCCATTAGTTCGCCAGACCACCCACCTGTCGTGGTATCTGGTTTCTCCTCTTTTGCTTCTGGAATGGTGGTGCATAAGTCGCCACCCCACTTCGACATTCGGTTCGGAACATTCCCGTTTCCCGAAGACATCCGATCGATCTTGCATCCCACGGAAAAGTGAACAGCCTCCTGAGTGCGAACATTTTCCGTTCTCGGGTTTAGTGGTTTAGGATTTGGTTGATAGGGCAAAGCTTTTCTAGTAGCAGAACGTCTCTGCGCCGGGCTCAGCCCCTACTTGTGATGCGATCGTTCAGCGGCCCAGTTCCTCGAACGGTGTCCTCGCCTACCTTGCCCCTCAACCTGAGATTCGTGTCCCTTCGTTGCTCGATGGGAACCCTCTGCTTCGACCGCTGCAAAAGGCAAGAGCAAGGGCAAGGACAAGAACAAAAGCAAGACCACTTCCGAACCTGCTCCGACGATCTCGATCTCAGATGGTGCTCACTCTACTACTTCGGATGGCAAGCCGCTTTGCTTTCTCTACAGCCGTGGGAAATGCTGGGCGAAGAAGAAGCCGGGGCAGCGCTGCTCCAAGGGCTATCATCTTTGCTGGTTCTGCCTTAAAGAGCATGCCGGGTGCGATTGCCCTAACAAGGGCAACTGACTCCAGGGATCGACAGGTAGCCACCCGTGGTCTCGGAGTCTGCTTCGGCCGAGTCTTGGGCGCAAGACCTTCTTCAGCAAGATCGGTCGTTGTCGGCAGAGGACATTGTAAAGCTTTTCGGTTACCTCCCAAAGGAGATCCATAGTGGGGTGCGGGATCAAGACACAGATGGTGGCTCTTTCACCACCGGGCACTATTGCAGGGTCAAGGTTTCACTAGGTCACTAGGTTAAGACGAAATGTAAGACTGTTTCCGAATTCAACAAAGGTACTTGCTAAATTCGTTTGTCAGGTACATCCTGACCACATCTTCACTTCAATTATTCTTTTCGACTCGGTGGCCTCCCTCAAACAGCTGGCCAGCAGCTGTGCACCCGCTGATGACCCCGACACTATCCGAGTGCAACGGGAGGTCCTACAGGAATGGGTGGACGCAGCATCCGACTGTCATGCGGATCAGGAAACAATGGCGCGTGCGTCTGCAACGGGCGCTGCCTTCTGAGCCCAGTTGTCGTGCGCTCCTGTCCTGTCCCATTGCGGACGGGCGCAATACGCATCAATACAGACGGCGGAGCACTGTTCGATCTATCTTGACCGGAACTGGCGAGGCCGCAGGTGTGGCGGTGGCTGTTGATGGATGAAGTCGCCAGACAGCAAGCCCATGTCCAGGCGGTTAAAAATGGCACTGCTATGTCGGCCAGAGACGGCAGCTTTATTCAAACAGCGTTGGGGCACCGCGCCGCAGGCAACCGAGCGTCTCCGCTCCTCTTCTGCGGTGTTTTACTGCCCGTCCAAGCCCTCTTCTATCTGCTGCGGCAACTGGTGGACTACCCAAATTCCTTTCCACATCTCACGCTGGTCTCGGTCTTCCGTGACAGCGATCAACAAGCCGGTGGCGAGGGGCGAGCTGAATGCCTTGAGGTTAGAATTAAGGCTAGCTTTCCGGCGTCGATGCTCTGCCCCGTCCAGACGGCCGTGGGCAACCGAGTGCGTGCCTCCTTTGAAAGAGGCGTTGTTGCCATCAACCACCCCGACCTCAACCCGATGCAGTTTGCGCGCCCTGCCGTTTATCGCGGTCGTTTTCGCTTCTACATCCCTTGTTCCGCTGCCACGCCGCGGCTGCAACCCGCCGGCTTGTTGGAAAGCGCATTGGCTCGCATACGCGATCGAGCGAGCGCAGGAGGCTTCGACCTCAAGGCTGTTTATGCTGTTTGGCTACCGGGGCCGAAAAAAAACTTCGTCTTTGGTTCCCGGAGCATCTACACCTTTTGGGCACATACCAGCTTAATTAGCGGCCGCAAAGCCGGCGTAGTCCAGCGCGATTTTCAGCAGATTGATGTTGATGAGGCGGAACACTACGGCAACTACACTCTCGGCTTGCGACATCCACATGGGGCGTGGACGCATGCAGCCAAGGAGTTCATGGCCCAAGGCGGCCGCAGGCCTGGACTACCCTTTTGTCAGTCATGTTTTGCTCCCAGACTATCATGAGGACCGGACAGTGCGGTGTTTTTATCCCCTGGAAGCGTTGTGGAAAAAGTGAGTGAGAAACAGTGGCGGCTGCTCTACTCGCGCAATGATAGCCACATGCAGGACCCCAAGGGCGAGGTCCGGGCCTGCCTGGCTCAGGCAGCTAGCAGCTACTGGGCGCATTACCAGTGATGCAGCACCGCTTACAGCAGAGGGTGCGCAAAAGAAACGGAGCGTACACTGCTCAAGCTTGCCGCTCCCAATTTGCTGTGATGAATCGCCTCTGCGTTTCTCAAGCTGCATGGAAATGCTACCGCTATGCCCTTGCACTTTCATTTCTCCACGACTCTATAAAGCCATGGCCCTCATTGAACAGCTGTTGGCGCTGCCGCGCGCCCAACGGATGAGAGAACTAGGTACTCTCACCCCGGAGCAACAAGTCTGTCTCATACATGTACATCCTCACGGAATGATGATTACTTTATTCTTCTTTGCGAAAATTTTTCATGTTTGAAAAATTAACATCAAGTTTTTCCACATGTGATTTCCTTTAACACATTGTTGTAACAGTTTGCTGTTGGACATGTGAATGATCTTTATATCCCTCGCTCGCTTCAAGCGGAGGGAGGGTGGGATAGCAACAAAGTTTGCTTCTGTAGTTTTGTCGCCGTGCTAGGGTGGGTCTAGCCATGGAAGGCCTGTCCACCACGGCATGTGAGTATGAGCCAACAGTCTGATGATGGGGGGTGTGGCTGCGGGTCTGTTGGTCAGAGATCCCAGAGCTCTCCAGGGTCGCCATTGTGCATCAGCTGCTGGAGGTAGTGTGGTCTCGCCTAGCTTCGATGTGAGCGACTTTGAGGAACACCGGTGGTATTTAAATGCCAATATATCTGCAGGGGCCAGCAGTTCTCGACCCGAGTCTTCTGTTGGGGCTGACAGATCATTCTCTTTGGTTTCTGATAATGCTGGGCCTTCTTTTGCCACTGTTACTGGGGCGGTCCTTTCTTCTGGGCCGTTTGATGTGCCATCGGCGGTGGCTGCTGCTCATCGCGGCCTTCCAGTACAGGGCATGAAATTCTTTTGGGAAGGTGGCTTTTGGCAGCAGATTTTTGGACCTTCAGAGCCTTTGGAGAATATGTATGGTTCAGTCTTCAAGAGACCAGAGGCACCGCTGCTCGAGGATTCGGACATTCAACCTCGCAAGGCGGCCAGATCTTCAGATCAGGCGCTTGGGGCTGCACATGGTTCTTTCTTGAATGCGGTCCGGGATCGTGAAGTGCTCAGCTGGAAGCAGAAAAGAGACAAGGAAAGGGCTGAGGCTCTGTCCCTTTGGGAGTCTCTGGTCATTGGGTGGCCCTCGAACCTTTCTGTGATAGGCCAGCTGCTCTCTGGTACGTCGCCAGCTCGAAAGAGCATGATTGAGGACCTTCTTGGAGGCAAGGCTCCGGCCACTCTGCGTAAGAGGTATCGATCGATCTTGGGTTACGATCTTTTTCTTCGGGCACGTGGTGTTGGTTTCCCTGGAAGCGAAGATTTGTTTTATGCTTACCTGTGCAAGCTGCGGGATGACGGCAAGCCGGCTTCTACGCGCAAGGCTGTGTTGGAAGCTGTCACATTTGCCAGATTTGTTTTGGGTATCCCCGAACTTGCGATGCTGGGAGAGAGCAAGCGGTGTCACGGGTCAGCGCGGCTTCGCGACTTCAAAGCCCGCGTACAGGCCTCCCCTTTTACAGTGGAAGAACTCACAAAGCTGCATCGCATCCTTTTTGAAGATCCTGAGCCCTGGAACCAGCTGATGGCGGGTTCTATTCTTTTCTGTACCTATGGCCGAGCCAGGTGGGAGGATCTGGAACATGCTGATTTGCTGATCGTTGATAGAGGTGACGACGGCGTCGCTGCTTTCATTGAGGTGGGCGTTGGAGTCCACAAGACGATTGGAGCAAAAATTATGAGGGGGCAGCTCCTGCCTTTGGTTGCCCCTGCAGTTGGAGTGGTCGAGGGCAACTGGGTGGAGCAATTTATAAAGGTGCGTGCAAGCCTGGGTCTTAGGATCCGCCTCATGGACCTATCATGCCAGCTCCTGACCGGCAAGGCATGCCGACCGTCCGGAGTCTCGACTCTGACGAGGCTGGTGCTTGGGTGAGGCTTCTGCTGTACGGCAGTACGAGTGCACTTGAGGGCCGCAGGGTTCTAGCCACATTCTTGCAAGTGCACATGCATCAGCTTTGCCACTAAGTTCGGTTGCAGCCCTGACCAGCTTCTTCTTTTGGGTTATCATACCGGGGATTTCAAGATGCCTCTCACATATGGGCGGGACTCAGCCGCCCCAACGCTGCTGCTTCTTAGCAAAGTCTTGCTTGCTATCAGGAAGGGCTCCTTTAAGCCAGACTGCACCAGGAGCGGACGGTTCGTGGGTGCGAGGTCTAGTGAGTGCATCGAAATCAAGGATGAAGACGAGTCTNTTAGCAAAGTCTTGCTTGCTATCAGGAAGGGCTCCTTTAAGCCAGACTGCACCAGGAGCGGACGGTTCGTGGGTGCGAGGTCTAGTGAGTGCATCGAAATCAAGGATGAAGACGAGTCTCCTGGGATTGCAGGGGACGTGCGTACCGGCCCAGTTGAACATGTCAGTGGGGCTCTCAGTGGTGTTCATGCTAGCTCCTTGGAGCGGGCTGCATCTCCTGAGCCTTCTCTGTTGGGTGACGGTGAGTCCGATGCAGGGACTACCGGCTCTGGCAGCAGTTCAGATTCTGGGGGGCAGAGTGACAAAGAAGTTTCTAGCTTTGTCCGATGGGTTATCCCTGATCCTCCAGAGGGCATGTGTTATTATGAGCTTACAAAAGTCAAGACTTTACATCTTGTTCTTGATGGACACACTCGGAGCTTCGTGTGTGGGCGCTCGATAGGACCGTTGCACAGGAAGCTCCAGGAACAGCCGAGCCCGGCGTATTCTCGCTGCAGGCTGTGTTCCAAGTTCGCGGATTCGAGGTAGGCTCGAAAACAGTCAGCGTTGCATGATGCATGTTGCGGTGTGTAGGCAGTCTGATCATGTCACATGTCATGGCAGTCCCATGTCGATTTGTTTTGAGCAAGCGTTGTGTTTGAGTGGGGCTCGAAACGGGGTCCTTTGCGTGTAGTGACATGTCGACCATCATTGAAAGTCAGGCCGCCTTCGAGCGGAGGTGCTTGGAGGTGAGAGGTGATGGGTCGCTCANGTTTGAGTGGGGCTCGAAACGGGGTCCTTTGCGTGTAGTGACATGTCGACCATCATTGAAAGTCAGGCCGCCTTCGAGCGGAGGTGCTTGGAGGTGAGAGGTGATGGGTCGCTCAATGCTGGCCTTGCAGGGCAAGGCGTGAAGACCTTTGGCAGCGTTCACTGATCTTGCCAAGAGGGTCTTTGGGTCCGAAGGGGACCCGACGATAGGAGAGCTGTCCAGCATCCGTCAGTTGCACTTCGAGGCTTCCACTTTGGTGATTGAGACTTACAGGGACATGGTGAGTCAGGATTCTTCTGATGGAGCCCCGATGCGAAAGCTTCCTCTGCCTGAGAAGAGAGCCAGGAAGGAGGTGCAACAAGCGCGTTTGACAGGCATTGACATGGAGGGTGAGCTGGATCCAGCTTATCAGCTGATCGATGCTTGTAACCATCAACTTGAGAATACAGTGGTGTATTGGTTGGCACCCTCTAAGTGTCCTAAGAGGGAAGTTGAAATCATCGCCGGATTCAAGGAGAAACCTAGTGTCCTCCAAGTTGAGAACTCCACAATCAAGGTTGGGGGGCCAAGTACGACGATCGAGTGTGATACATCTGACTCACTCAGGTGCCAATGGGCTTGGCAGAGGAGGGGTTTAGCTTACGATCAGTGCAAGATGATTTCTTATGGTGTGCGTCAGAAATGGATCCAACGCATGCTGGACTGTCTTTCAGTGCTTCCCCCGCCAACCTTCGCAGCAGTAACATTGTCACAGTGTGTACGTGCGGACAAGGAGATGTTCTTGCTGTTGTCACAAGAAGGGCTAGCCTCCTTCAAGCTGGATGCCTCAGGAAAGCCACCATTAGATGCAGTGATGAGCCGCTTGATGTTTGACCAACGCATCAACCAGTTTCTGCTTCCAATGCAGAAGAGCCAGGCGGTTAAGATTCCGAACTCCGCTACTAAGGATCCTCCCGAGAAGCCCACCAGGCCGCCGAAGATCCCACGTGTTGCCACTGAGAAGGCTAAGGCCAAAGCGCAGGCCCGTGGCGGTCCCAAGAACAAGCCGGCAAGCCTTGCGCAGTATGAGACCAGGACGAAGTTCGGGAATGCGTGTTGGGGTTTCAATCTTGAGGATGGTTGTTCCAACAAGACGGAGAAGGACCCGAAGTCGGGTTGGATGAAGTGTGAAAAGGGTTTGCATGTGTGTGCTGCATGTCACAAGCCGGGCCACTCGGTTCTGACATGCAAGTCAGCTAACAAGGAGTGACTATCTCCTTTGGGTGCTGAGTGTCACTCCAAGATCACCCGCTCCGCTGACAGAACCGCTGTCAGGGAGGGTGGTGATGAGTACTGTCGAGAGTCCGTGAAGCGGACTTCGTGCCAGGAAGGTGTTCCTTCCACAAGTGTGCATGTGCAGGCAGTTGGCAGTTGTGCCAATGCAGAATTTCTTAAAACAAGATTGATGAATTCAATACGAGATGCCACAAGATCATGTTCTTCCACTGCAGTTGGAGGTGTTCCTTCAAAGATTCTTCATCAGGTAGGCCGTGTCACTGAGGTGACAGTGCCTGCAGATTTGGGTTTAGGGGTTCACCCTAGGCACCCCCTGCCGGATGCCGATCCGGAGGGCCCCGTTTCCTCTGTGGGTGTAGTTCCTCGGGTTTCCGCCGCGCCGCCTAAGGATTCAGCTGCAGAAGTCCCGGATCATCATAACAAGTTTTCGCCAGCTGAGGCGCTCGCGAGGGATCTCCTTCGTTTGCAGCAACTCGATGCTTCCAGTTGCCTCCGCTTGATCGGCCTTTTGCCTAAGGACCAATCCATGCGGACCTCCCAGGAGTCATCTGTTGGTGGATTCAAGGTGAGCTTCGGGTTTTATGTCCGCGCAGGCCAGAGTCGTGTTTTTAACAACTGTGCAAACATGCCGATGGTCTATCGTTACCTCACAGCCTTGGTGAGGAAGGTTGATCCTTGCCTTGAGTTCGGAGCTTTGCAGGTTCTTGTGAATGTGCAGTCAGGTTTTCATTTGGACAAGAGTAATGCCAAAGGTTCAANCTCACAGCCTTGGTGAGGAAGGTTGATCCTTGCCTTGAGTTCGGAGCTTTGCAGGTTCTTGTGAATGTGCAGTCAGGTTTTCATTTGGACAAGAGTAATGCCAAAGGTTCAATGAATCTCGTTGCGCCTTTGACTCACTTCAGCAATGGTCAGGTCTGGGTCAGGGATGAACATGGCCATGTTGCGCACGAACACAACGGAGCTTCAATCCTTGGCAGGCTGTGTGAAGTATCGTCCGGGCCGCTTAGAATCGACCCGTCGGTTCATCATGCAGTACTTCCTTGGCAGGGTGACCGTATAGTGCTGGTTGCGTACATGCCTTCATTTGCTGACAGGTTGAGCATTGCCGATCGTTCATCCTTGTCTGAGCTTGGTTTTGTCTTCCGAAACATCAATGCAAGTGCAACAGCCGTCCTACATGATGTTCGTCGGGTCTCGCAGGACCCGCCACATAGTCCTACGATCAGTCAGGTCCCTTTGATCCTTGAGTTGTGCGCAGGACATGCTGTTTTGTCCGCAGTTGCTGAAGGTTTAGGTTTTCAGTCACTGCCGATCGACAGCAATCTAGCTCGCGCGCCAGGCCGGCGCCTCCTTAGACTTGATCTGGCAGATGCTGATAACATAGACTATCTTCAAGAGCTTCTTCAAGAGCTGCTTCAATCTGAGGCTGGTCGTGTTGCACTTGTCTTCATCTCTCTTCCGTCAGGAACCGCCAGTGTCCATCGTGGCAAGCACATCGACAAGTGGGTTCGCCAGGGTTATCAGTTGCCTTCAGCCCTTCGGAGTTCGGACTACCCCGATATGCTACCCGGGCTCTCTGGGTCCGACCGTCGGAGGGTCGAAGAAGCTAACCAACCCTGTACTTTGAGCTGACCCGTCTTGTTAAGTTTGCTTGTTCGTTAAATTTGCTGGTGGCCATTGAGAATCCAGACAGCTCGCTGTGTTGGCAAACTTCATTCTTTCAGGACATTCTCACGTGCTGTGCCGGGTTCGATACCAGGTTTCATTTGTGTTGTCATGGTGGCGAGCAGCCACGCCTGATTCGCATTTGGGCTTCGCAAGATGTCTTCGGTTCCCTTGAGGCCCGGTGCGATTCATCACATGTTCACAAACCTTGGCAGCCGCGTGTTGTGGGAAAGCAGTTGCGTTTCAGGACTGTCGACGAATCGGTTTACCCCTCACTCTTTTGTCATCGCTTGATGTCTGCTGTGGCCGTTCGCTTGGGTTTGCCCTTCTCCTCTGCCGAACCAGCTCAAAGCATTTCTCTACAGGATAAAGGCACTCGCGTGGCTCTTGGGCTGCAGCCCAGGGGTTCAGGTTTTGGGCCGTTGGTTGCAGAATTTTCACATTTCCTTTCATGCTTCTGCCCAGCCGCTCGGCCTCAGCTTGCTGATACATTCTTTGAGAAGCAGCCGAAGGGTTCACGCATTGTTCGTCGGCGAGTCTTGCAGCCGGGGGAGGTATCTCAGGCCTTGGAACACTGCGAACATTGTGTGTTTCTTGAGGTGCCCAACCTTAATTCTTCTCAGGAATCCGCTTGTACATTTCCAATCGAGTTGTGCAGCATTGGCATCCCTTGTCAACCAGGTGAGTTCATCGAACGAGCTGTGGCAGTGGGCCATCCTCGTAGCCTTGAATTTCATCTTGATGATGAAGTCAATCGGACTGTACACGCAAACTTTGTCGGTGATGCATCTGCTTTGGCCAGGCTCCGAATCGACTTTGTTAGAAAGTGGTCCACTAGAGCAAAGGAGCTGCAGGGAGCTGAAGATGAACTCCATGCCGCGATGCCCGAATACTTAGCTGTTCAGGAATTTCCGTTTTCCAACGACAACAACAAGGAGATGATGACGGCAGCCGGTTGCAGCGATAATCTTTTGTTCAGGGACATTGTGTCAGGTTTTCGGATTTCGGGTTGGATGCCGGCCACGGGCAATACTACTGCTAAGGTCCGTGCACCGAAAATGTCTTCTGCAACTTTGAAGCTTCTTGCGCCAGGCCTCAACAAGGTCGTTTTCTCTAAGCTGTCAAGACGGCAAGAAACAGACCTTGAGGATGCCGTGTGGCTTGAAACTCGGTTTGTGGACTTGTCCACTTGTGTTTTGCGGTTTGAAAAGTTTGCCCAAAAATGCTTTTGTTTTGCAGCAGCAAACACTCTTTGCATTTTTCCTTCATGCCTTGTCAGCCTGCATGCNCAGCCTGCATGCTCTTGCATGATTGCAGATCACGAGTCGCATCTCTTGCCACCTCGGATCAAGCCGTGCGGCGAGATGCTTCTCGCTTTCGATTTTGGGCCCCACTAGAGGCCTTTGTCGCGACTTTCTAGAAGATCCGAGGTGCTAAAACAAGGCTTCTAGTTTCTGGGGGGCGCGCATGGACCTCGGGAGTGACACTACAGCAGGAGCCTCACTGGTGCACTCTGACGAGCTTAGGG
>BGNK01006946.1:0-21992 GCA_003297005.1 Symbiodinium sp. clade A Y106 | reverse complement strand
CCGTCTTTTCGCAAGCTTTGCTGACCATCATTAGGGAGAAGAAATGGGACCTCGATGACCTAGCACACCAGTTCTGCAAGACACAGAACATTGCAGATCCGCCTAAGTCTCACCCTACTAGGCTCAAGCACTAGCCAAGTTTCTGGGTGATCAACTCGAGTCTTTTGCATCGAACATGTCTTCAACAACGAACCCGGACAAGCAAGAGATTCAGTCCTTGCGAGCTCAGCTTGAAGCTGAAAAAGCTCGCAACATCCAGAGTGCCAACAGTTCTCAACCTACCAAGCGTCGCCGCTTGCTTGAGAAGCAGGAGGCACCACTGCCCTTTGTTATGAAGGCAGACATTGTTGAGCGTGCTGTTAACCCTCAGCACCTTGGCGATCGTGTGTTGTTCAATCAAAACTTGGCTGGACATACCAAGCAGGCCATAACAGGCTGGATCAAGACCCTCAAGAAGCCGCTTGGTGAAGACAAGCACCAAGAACTTTTGAAAGCNCCGAAATCCTCAAAGGCCTTCCCAAAGAACACCTTGAACTTTTGCGCGACAAGATGTCGCATTTGGGATGCACCGTAGCAATGGCATCCAAGATCAAAGGCCCAGAGATCATTACGGTTCTGCTTGCTGCCACAGCTCTTAGCGACATCTGACTCGGATCAGAATCTGGAGCTTTGTATGAGGACAATTCAGCCCTACTACTTCGTGGACTTATNCATCTGACTCGGATCAGAATCTGGAGCTTTGTATGAGGACAATTCAGCCCTACTACTTCGTGGACTTATGATCTTATTACACTTTTGTTTTGACGTGAGCGATTACATTTCACTTCGCATTTGTACACGTGTGTTAGCTGCTTTCATCTTTATACAGGGCATTTTCCGGAGTTGTTCTCAAGCATTGCACATTAAGACGTGGCAACGNAGCGATTACATTTCACTTCGCATTTGTACACGTGTGTTAGCTGCTTTCATCTTTATACAGGGCATTTTCCGGAGTTGTTCTCAAGCATTGCACATTAAGACGTGGCAACGAAGACTTCAACATTTACGAGGACTGAGTCTTCAAGATTTCTCCGATTTGTTTCAGTCCAGTAACACCGTCTACGTGATGCTCATGCCGCTCACCAAAAAGCGAGGTTGGCACTATCGATGTGGTGCTCTNTTACGAGGACTGAGTCTTCAAGATTTCTCCGATTTGTTTCAGTCCAGTAACACCGTCTACGTGATGCTCATGCCGCTCACCAAAAAGCGAGGTTGGCACTATCGATGTGGTGCTCTTCTGCAGCGAAAACGATTCTATGTTGGATCCACCTCGGTTTCAGTCCACTCTCGTCAAGATGCACGACTTCGTAAGTTTCGCTTGTTACAGCGTGGAGATTTCTGCAACGCCGAGCTTATGTTNATTCTATGTTGGATCCACCTCGGTTTCAGTCCACTCTCGTCAAGATGCACGACTTCGTAAGTTTCGCTTGTTACAGCGTGGAGATTTCTGCAACGCCGAGCTTATGTTACACTACTTTCATTCTCATGGAGATTTATTTGATGCAATCATCATTCCGCTCTACAGTTTCACCAATCTTCCACAAGCCCGAGCTACTGAGTATTCTTTTATACANGAGCTTATGTTACACTACTTTCATTCTCATGGAGATTTATTTGATGCAATCATCATTCCGCTCTACAGTTTCACCAATCTTCCACAAGCCCGAGCTACTGAGTATTCTTTTATACATTCTTGGAAGCCACAGTTAAATGCACCTTGGGTAGTCAAGCTGAATCCGACCTCTACGACAAGATTTACTCAGCCTTTTACAGCACGATCTTCGTATGCTAGTCCTGGCAAGAGACTTTGGATGAAAGTTCGACGACGATTGCAGACTCTAGGACTTTTACATCTGTACCAGAACACCATTCTCGAGCCTATCGACAACTGGCTGTTGCTTATCAATCTTGCAAATGGAGGGATGAAAGCCTTCCAAACAGAGAAAAGGCTTAGNTTTACATCTGTACCAGAACACCATTCTCGAGCCTATCGACAACTGGCTGTTGCTTATCAATCTTGCAAATGGAGGGATGAAAGCCTTCCAAACAGAGAAAAGGCTTAGGAGTGCAGAGTCGCATATTACAGTTCAGACAGTGCGTCATTCCACGTTCGCCCCGCCCTTTAGTACTACCGCTTCTTGCTCATCGACATTATCAACGCGCAGTCGAACGTTGGGTTGCTGACATTATCAACAACTCCAAAGATTATATGGTACCGTTTCACCTTCCTCATAAGAAATGTGTTGCTGGCAAGCACCGTTCTCTTCGAGATGTTATTTACAACAACATTTCTATGGCTGAGTCGTGGTCTTGGGAATCGCCACCGAGTTGCAATTGTTCTCAGTTACGACAGCGGCATCCTTTCGCCAAATTTGTTGATGGACATTTGGCATCACCCTTGTCGTTGATGTCTTTTTCTGGGCGACTCCAGCATATTCTACAGTATTCGATGGATTCTCAACTGTTCCCCAACTTACATCATTACATCTCTCGTACATGGCCCGTCGTTAATCGATGGCTTCGGCATCACAACATCTTCACAGTGGATTATGAACAGTGGCGTCACTTTGTATTGCAGGAATGGCCTCAACACAAATCTGAATCTTTTCATCGTTTGAAGCACAAGGATGCCACCTTCCTCTCGGAATCTCTTAGTGGTTTATTTATTCATGGTCGCGATCATGCAATCACTCATGGNACTCATGGTCATGCCTTTTGTCAGCGCTTGGCTTGGGAGACTTACAAGGCTACATTCGGTGACACAAATGTTTATGAGCAACTCCCCATGCAACCTTCCCAGGCTGAAGCTTTCCTTCGTAGCACAACGTCTAGAATGTTTCTGCGTCGCTACAAGTGGGGTGTGAATCTACGTACGTCCAGTCTACCTATTGCATATATCCTTCTCAAGCAGAAGAAGGATTTCAAAGCAGCTCGTCCCATCATTTCATACGTCACTTTCTGTATGCCAAGCTTTTTCGTGCTACTGCCATTGCACTGGACCTCATTCTTCGATGTGTCTGTCCGCGCTCGTTTGGCCTTGATACTTTACCAAGCATTCTACAAAAGATGACCATGTTTCTTCAGCAACTTCCAGACGATGCTGATCCTGTTGTTTACAATCAAGATTTAGTTGGTTTCTTTACTTCTATTCCTGTTTCTCGCATTCTTAGTGCAGTGCGATGGGCAGTAACGGAATATTGCCTCATCAAGAAGGTGGACTTGGATTCCACTTCGTTCTCAGTAAATCTTCAAGAACAGGATACCAAACTTCGTATTTGGAAAGGTCGACCACGAAAAGCTGCAACACGCACTGTCCTGATACACCTTTCCGATATTGTCAACATCTGTGAACTCAGTTGTGATGCCAGTGTATTTACAGTTATGCACAAGGTATTTCGTCAATGTCGTGGTGCAACAATCGGCANTTTCCGATATTGTCAACATCTGTGAACTCAGTTGTGATGCCAGTGTATTTACAGTTATGCACAAGGTATTTCGTCAATGTCGTGGTGCAACAATCGGCAACCAGATCTCCCCAATGCTGACTGGCCTTACTGTTTCGATTGAAGAAGAGACCTACGTACGACACCTACAGAGCTTCTTTGTTAACAACAAAGAGCTGTTCTTCTGTACCCGTTATGTCGACAATCGACTTGTGGTAGTCTCCCGACGTCTTCTTCAGGATTACCGGCTGCATCATTTCTTAACCAACCACTTCTATCAGGCCCCTGTAGAACTTGAACATGTCACCAGCAAAGATGCCACTGAAGAGTTCCTTGGATTCGATCTTCAGCTACAACATCATCGCCTACTATTGATACTCCGTCCTGAACGGTGGAAGATTCGTGAGCCTAACAGTGCTGGTCCTGAAAGACACCGAACTGCTGCATTTCATTGTGCTCGCCTACATATNGCCTACATATAGAGAGACATGTTTGGCCCTCAACTGTTCGTGAAAGTCAGCTTGTACAGTTGCGCCAGCATTTTGCTGCCGCTGGATACCCTTCGCTGTGAAAAGTCAGCTGTGAACAAGCTCATCACTGTTCCGTCTGTGTCTCTCTTGTTCTTGTTCTCTTCTCCTTGTGATCCATGCTCTACTGCTGCATTCTTCAGCTTTTTCAGGCTCATCACATCGTAGCTTCCACACGTCTGTTGCCATGCACTCCAATGTGTTGGGATCAGCACACGATCCTCTACTACCTTTGACCAGATGGATCCAGTATACCCAGACAGAACTTCAAAGTGTTCGAGCTGATCTAATCCATCATCGCGAAGAAGAACTTGCGGTACGACGCCTACAACAGTCTCAGCTCGACTCTCTACAAGTGCAGATTCGTGAATTAGCTCAACAGCAAACTGAGTTNCGAGCTGATCTAATCCATCATCGCGAAGAAGAACTTGCGGTACGACGCCTACAACAGTCTCAGCTCGACTCTCTACAAGTGCAGATTCGTGAATTAGCTCAACAGCAAACTGAGTTTTCAGAGCAGATGACAGAAGTGGCTAACACGGTAACCGATATGTTTCACCAACTAGGAGTCCTTCGTAATACTTTCAATCATGCTATGAACGACATGCTTCGTCATTTTGAAAGCCCCCAGCAATTGCCGCCAACGCAATTCGCTGCTACACAACCGGAAGATGTTCCAGTCTCATAAAACAATTTCGGACTTCGCTTCCGCAAAGGTTTTGTAAAAGAATACTGCTCCTTGCTGTGCCATTAGTTACTTTTACCAATCGCGATGTTGTTCTTCAGTACTGGGCTCGAGAATAGTTTCGCTCCCTACAACATGAAGCGAAAAGCTGCCGNGAATACTGCTCCTTGCTGTGCCATTAGTTACTTTTACCAATCGCGATGTTGTTCTTCAGTACTGGGCTCGAGAATAGTTTCGCTCCCTACAACATGAAGCGAAAAGCTGCCGAAGCCTCTTTGCACTGGGACTTTCAGAACTACGTCATCAGGTTTGACGTGGAGATTCGCGACCCTGTCTACACTAGCGGCCTCACTCAGCACTACCATCTTCAGCTGAGTCATCGAGACACCATTGATCATGCAAAATATCTCCTGAGCCAACAAGTTTGGGAGCGTAATGGTCGCTATTTACATCCTTCGAAATACCAGCTTCAGCAGTTAGGCGTTCATCTCGGTTTCACCCAGTCTGTTATGATAGCTTCCACACTTGCTCCAATTCTGGTAGTTCGCACTGCAGCGTAAAATAGCATACCGGCTGTGACCGGTGTTGTGTGTGTGCAACTCCTGTCTCTAAGGATTTAAGACCTATATCAGCATTGTACAGAAGCAGGCGAGAGGCACCCATTCAGACTCCTCTGCTAACAAAGCTGGTCTGAATGTGGTGAGGATATCACTGAGGACGCTCAGTGACGTACCTGCTTTTAGGTGCTATAAGATGAACAAATAGAAGTANTGTGGTGAGGATATCACTGAGGACGCTCAGTGACGTACCTGCTTTTAGGTGCTATAAGATGAACAAATAGAAGTAACCTAGCAAACGGCATCCCACGGGATGACCGGTCAGCAAGTGTGTGTGTGTGTGTGTTTTTCAGGTGGTGGCAGTCATGGCGCCACCGCATCGCACGCCGCTGCTGGTCTGCCCTGCGAGCTTTCGATGGATTGCTCTGAACCTTGTGCAGTTCTTGCTTGTGAGCATCCAGGTTGTAGCCTGCGCGGCGCTGCTTGCTGCCTATGCCCTATCCGAAGCTTTTGCTGTGACTACCTCCCCCAAGGCTGGAAGCCGGTCACAGTGAGACAAAAATGAGTCGGTCCGTAGATGTCCGTGGAAGACTGTAGCAGGCTCTCTCTCCCCCACGGTTGTCTGCACAGGCCGCCCAGTGACACCAGAAGCTTGCTTGCCTTACGGAGCTATTGCTGGCTGAGGCGGTTGGTGCAGGACTGCCAGCCCAGCATTCTTCAGAAGGCCCGGGACTCAGAACTCGGCCTTGGCAGCACCTTGATTTAGAACGTACCCGCGCAAGGTTATGGTGCTGTTGGTGGGGCCATGTGCGGTGCAGCATGATACCCAGCTCTGTGTGCATCATGGTGCATCGGTGTGCAAGGTTTCATCGCATCGTTTGTCAGGTAGCGGCTTTGCTGGCGGCCGGTGGCCTCGCAGTCCGCAGCCAACGCAAGAGCCGGTCGCTTCAGTGTCACTGCCTTACAAGATTTCCAAGCATTTACGGGAAGCAGTGCCTCCTGACAGAATCGTTTGGTCTCTGCATTGTCTGCTGCTGTCGCTTTCTTATTCCCAGACTCGGGTAGGAGCACTATGCTGCAGACTACTTGCAGTGTATTTGCAGAATTGCAGAGTTCGTGTCCGGCAGCAGGCCCCGTCGGCAGTGCGGAGGCTCCAGGACTCCAGGAACACCTCAAGAGCTGAAACCAGAACCATACCACCGAGTCGTTATTTGCGCAAAGAAGTGGACCGGAATCAAGCAGCGGGCCGCAGGCCATAGGCCCCAGGCCCTCTGTGAAGGATTTGGCTTAGTCAAAAGCTGACTGAAAACCTCTTCTGTCGTGAAGGGGGCCAGGGTTTCGGGTGTGTCCCTAATCCCTTTCACCACGGGTGCGGCTGCCCACCATGCTGAAGGCCTTGCTCTTTTTCAGGATTGATGCTTTCAAGCCGTGTTGTCTGCTCCTTTCCTCAACACGAGGAGGAGGAGGAGGAGGGAAGAGTTTCGGCAGGAGAAGCTAGCACTGTCAGCACCAGTCGTTTGGGTAGCAGGAATGGGGTGGGAGTTGGAATGTGAATAAAGCAGCAACGACAGCAGAATACAAAGGAGGACCGGGATGAAAACAATGAACACACCTCGCCTCGCCATATCAATCCAGACGAGATGAACAGGCTCGGAAGGGTGTTCTGCAGGCTTCGGTTGTGTCGTGCTTGAAGGATGTGCCGTACTGGATGTTTTCCTTGCCAGGTTTCCATGTTGTCAATGCTAGCACAGTGAAGCAAAGCCTTTTGCTTTGGTGTGGGTTGCAGTGACACCAAGGCAATGCATTCTCGAGCAGCAGCAGTAAGCGACCCAGTAAACTGTGGAGTGTTCATACAGCAAATACATGTGGTCCCATGCCATGCAGGTGGCTTCATGGGAACGCCGTGTGCATCGTCTTACGTCTGGAACTACCAGGATCCGCTATGACCCGCCCGTTGACACAAGCTTCCTGACTTGTCCTATCGCACAAAACCAGTCCACGCATCGGTCATCTGCACCCTGGGCCCTGGTGCAGCGCAGGCAGCTCCTCAGCCCCAGCAGCCTGTGCAGGCTCAGTCAGGCGAAGACAGGGTTCAACAGTGGGGGAAATGATGAAGTGACGCTCTGGTGAGGTGTGGCGAGCATGGGCATGAAGGCACGAGAGGGGACATACAAGCAATGTAGCCCACGTCTTTGTTGCATCAGGCCCAAGTTTGGTGGATCCGGAACAATGGCTACGATGGCCCCGCAAAGGGCGGTGCCAAGTTGTGGGACAGTAGGAGGCGTGAGTCCAGGCGCATCTGCCGAAGCGATCTCAAGCTTCTTGCGAGCGTTTCGAAAGTTATTCGGTGGGTGGAGCAGTTCGTCAGGCGCCGCGGTGAGGAGCTCTTCCGTAGTAGCCTGAGGAACGCTGTAGTTGTAGCCTCGCAGCTTTTAATCGGCCGTCATCCTGGATTAGCACAGCCTGGACCGAGGGCACGACGTTGATAATTTCGAGTTGTGCGTTCACAACCTCCTCTCTGCTCCGGGCAGCAACAAGCGAAGGACCTTTCATTCGCCCTGTTGCCAGCACCCCCCATCCATTCGTCAAGCCTCGAGGATTCAGCGTGGTCGTGGCAAGTACGGTCATCACGGCCGAACCTGCGGTGAGGGCCTCATGCCTTCCACCGCTTCAGTCTGTACCGTGGTGCTGTGCATCAGGTTATGGATCCACGAAGAACGGGGCTGCCAAGCGCGGACGTCGTACCTTGAACCCTGGCTACGAGGCGGGCTTACACGGATCTGCTTGTCAGATGACTCTGGCAGCTCGGAGATCGTGTCAGGGCAACCAGAAGCCGCTGCACCTGAAGACTCCCAAGCTCACGAAAGACGTGCCTTTCCATGTTGAGTCGCCGCAGTGGATGCAGTGGATGCAGTGCGTAGGTTGCGGAAACGAGTTTGTTTTGCCTTAGTCGATGCTGGACAGCTAGAAGCCCTGTCCAGCAACGCGACTCCATGAAGCAAGACCCCTTCACGCCGATCACGTTTTCAGTGCTGGCCCCAGAATCACACACTGCAGGTTTGTAGGGGACTCGCTCCAAGCCCCGAAGCATTCCTCTAGTTTAGGACTAGGACTAGGAGGTTCCTTGTCCATCGCCACTCCGGCATTCTGCTGAGTTCACCGTCGTGTCACAGTGCTTGTGTCGCTGCAGGCCCAAGACTTGTCTGATGAAGCACGGCATAATGTCTTTCCATCAAGCTTCACGAGTCCAACAGCCCACTTCTCCACGCCAGCAATCAGTCTTAGTACCTAAGTAGGCCGCATGGGTCCTCCGTCCGGCTGAAGGAATCCGGCCTGCCAGCGCTTGAGGTTCCCTTGATCATGCTGCATCGCAGCCCCTTTGTGTGGAGTCCTCTGGTGGAGTTGCAAAGGTCGACTCCAGTGCCATTCGTCTCGACTCCTATTTGGCAGGTGTATACGCAAACTTCGAGCAGCTATCACAAGGTCGGCCTCAGCCAAAGGCGACTTGAAGCTGCGGCCGTCGCCGGACTTGCCGGAGCTTTCTGGCTTCGCCGGAGGCTCAAGGGAAGGCCGGGCAGGCCGGGCAGGCAGGCACCCTGGAGACGCTGCTCCGCGTCAGACTTTGAGAAAGACGCGGAGCAGTACGCGCAGCTAGTCGACTGGCTGCGTGCACGGGGAGCCTACGTCAACCAGGCAGTCGGTCTGGTCGAGAGAGACATCTTGGAAGATGGAGACTCAACAGCAGAGCGAGCAGAGCGTGGCTGCGCAGCCACGCAAGATATTCGAGCAGGAGAGCTGTTGCTTGAAATTCCACTGAGCTGCTGTCTGTCGTCGGTGCCGGGATGCTACGACGACATTTTGTCAGATCTAGAGCCAGCAATGGAACGAGGGGGAATCGCCAAGGCCGACGTAGAACTCGCCTTGGCCGTGGCAGTCGAGCGTCAGCAAGGAGAGGCGTCGCCTTGGTGGACATATTTGAGGATGCTCGACTGTAGCCACACCTTTCCACTTTTCTACGAGCCAGCAGATCTGGCAGCTCTGGAGAACATCCCGCTGACAGAGTCACTGGAGGTGACTTCTCAAGTCATCTCGCAGATTGCAGAAGCCAGCGGCCTGCCCGATACAGAGTTTCGAGAAGCAATGCAGCTGGTGATGGGTCGGCGCTTTGGGTCCGATACATCCAGAGCCATGATGCCGATCGGTGACCTTTTGAACCATCGCTTTTATCCAAGTTGCGAGTGGGAGACTCCCACAAACGACAGTCCGTGTTGGCGATTAAAGTCCAAAATGGACCTCTCTCCGGGTGATTCCCTGAACCACCTCTACTGTGAGGACCCGAACCATCTGCTGTTGCAACAGTCTGGCTTCATCATGAAAGAGAACCCTCACAACAGGATCATGGCCAGACCAGTGGACATGCGAAATGCTCTCTTTTCTGTCTGCAATTCCGGCAGCCCTGAGGACCATTCTGAAGAGCACCCTAAGCCCTAAGCAGTCACAGCATCGACCGGAGTGGTTTAGGTCAGTTTAGGTTCCTCCAGCTGGTGCCCTGTTTTGATATGCCGACCGGAGGACTTTGCCAGGTTTCGCAAGGACGAGGTTGAGAAGCAGTTGCCAGATCCGGATGAAGAGGGGGTCGGGCTCAGCATGTTTCTCGAACCTTGCTGGCAAGATTCACAGCTGAGAGAATTTCTGCAGTCCATGCCTCGTGTTCATGCCCTGGTACTGGGCCTTGCCTGAAACGGACATCTGTTGACGTCATGAGGTTGGAAGAAGGCCGGGAGGTCTACAGTGGAACCCGCTCTGGCTTGACATGATAGGCGCCAGCCTGTGACGTGCTTGCATGCCATGCTACGATCTGCTCGGGTGCTTTGGAAGCTGCGTTGTCAGGTTTAGCAGTCACAGAAAGCCCAGATGCACCGCATTGGGGAACCAGTCCTGAAGGCAACGGGCACCGGGCCAGGAATGTCGACACGTGGATCGCATTCATCCGGTGTCGCTGTTCATATGCTGCCTGCATCTGCCTGCCACTCCCCTGCAAGGCATGGAGAAGTACTTGCATGCCCTGGAGACTGCGTCGTGGTCACTGTTTCCAACATCTCTTGAAGAGGACACGGACGACGGTAAATCTAAATCGACCAATCTGCAAATGGCGACCGCGCTGCGAAGGGGATACAAGGAACTTCTACGAGATGCTATCGATTCTTTGCGCGTGCGGCTGTCAGGTGGAGGCTGAATGGACCGGAATTACAGCAGTCGAAAGCGCGGCGTTAGACGACGATCTCTGAGCGAAAAGACTTCAGGGCTGCTTATCCACCTGAGCCTTTGCAAGACTGCGTGCGAATCTTCACAAACAAAGCCCATGCTGCCAAGATACTCAACATGTGCGACGATGGTGACGAGGCCTGTGAGGTAATGGATGTGCAGTCGTGATCTTGGAAAAACAGCCCCGGCTCAGGTGGACTACATGGACTTGTTCGTCCGAGGACTGCCAGTCCCGTCGCGAAAAAGGTTTGACAGAGCTCGGCCCTGAGGTTTATTCGGGTTAGCCGGTGATTGCAAGAGCCTCTGGTCAAAAAGGTGAAGATCAAAGCAGAGGAGACCGACGTGCCTTGGATGAAGGTTGGCTTATGTTGGCTTGATCCTCAGCCGGCTTGTGGATTTTCGGGTCCTACCAAGGAGCTGACCGTGAAGAATCTCACAGCGGGACACTGAACTTCGTTGCACAGATCGTCCTTCAACTAGAGTGTCACTGCTTGCTACTGCAGACCTCTTTCATAGAGCGTTGCTTGAACACCGTCCCGTGAGCTTCCGAGCCTTCAGTTGAAGCAGGTTTTCGCTCATGCCTTCGAGCCAGCTGCTCGTGAGAAAATCGAGGAGAATGGTGGCAGGCACTTTGTTGGGGGTGGGGGGGGGAGGTGCGGGGGGTTTGACTCTGTATATTGGTGCTTCGAGTTGCTTCCTGGTTGCCTGGGCGGGGGAACATGTCCCCAGATGTCCCCAGAGTTGCCGGAAGGCGTTTTTGACAATGTCAAACATCCGCGTCCGTGCAGCATGGCAAGCTGGACAACGCTGGACCTAGTCTCTGCGTCGCTGTTCGGAGGTGCATTCGCTTGTCAGACGTGGGCAGCTTGCCGATTGACGCCAAGTGGATGAGCACAAACGAGTTCAAGGTTTGCAACTTCCGGGGCCGGGAGGAAATCAAGACAAGTCAAAGCGGCTTCAGATTTAGACTGGCTGTGTCTTGAACAGGTGGGCGCCGGAGACGATTCCAAGGAGGAGGCCGAGGAAGAGGAGGCACCTGCTGAGGACCGGATGCATGATAGGCTCTGTAACGTTCCTGCTGCTACTTCTCTGTGGCCCGAGGAGTGATCCGCGCGAGGGGTGCAGCCCACAGAGGACAAAAGCAGCTAACAGCTTGCTTCTCTGTCTGCACGTCGGCTGACTCGAAAATGACTTGTATTCTGCTGCTTGTGATGTTATGGTTCATTGCGATTGCCGTGACTTCGGGCTTGCTAGTAAGGTGCACTGAAGAACCACCCTTCGGTAGGAGGTCCACTGAATGCAGTTATGTTCTGCATGGCGGTTGCGTGCAGCTTGATTTCATGGGGTTGGATGTGTAGATGAGCCGGCAAGTCAATACACCAGTATTGCGCTTTCACACGCTACTGGTCGTATACGCTAGTACAAACGCTAACAGTAACAGTTTCTGGAGACATCAGCAGCACAGAGCTATGACCCGCGGCCCTGGAGCGCCGCCACCTGGCTGGCGGCCAACGGTAAAAGGCCCGCCGCTGCATCAAACCCAGCGTAGCGAGGCCCAGTACAAGAAACTTCCCAGGCCGAAACAGCAAGGCCGACGTGTGCCTTGGCTGATGCGGAAGATCGCGGAGGTGTGCAGTTGCTTCGAGCTTGGGCTTGTCATTTGCATGCGAAAGTGCTGACAGAACTGAGGTTTGCCACTGCCGCGGCCCAAGCCATGTTGCAGCATCCTTCTGCAGCTCCCATTCCCACCCCATTCCCTGGACGGTAAGGCCGCAACAGGTGGCAGCCTCGTCCTACCCGACGGCTGCAAGCTCAATGGCAGGTTCTACTTTGGCATTGTTGTCTTTGTGATTTTGTGCGCCGGCAGATCGCTGTCGGCCAGCGGACAGTCCTAGGCGGTGCACCAGTGAGTGGAAGCCGCTTCCGTGTCGAGCCAGGACCCGTGTCATGCGCCTGCGGATTGGTTCAGTCACGTTACCAGTTGCGAAGCGGCAGAATCTCTGCTCTTGTGGAGCTTCGGCGCAGGAGCCAGTGGCCTGCCGGAGTTGCAAGCAAAGCCCGGGCAAGATGCTCAGCCATGGAACCGTGCCTATGCCGCCCATGCCTGATCCTGGATCCTAGTTCAGGACAACGGCCAAAGTCCCTGACAGGCTCGGGCATTCATTCCGTGTGAGCCTCCTCTGCAGCAGCAGAGGCTGCACGGCCCTGCACGGCAGGGGTCAGTTGCACCGATGCAGGAACACCTCGTCAGAGCCGTATCCTGCACCAAACATTCTGCCTGGGCCTAAACTTTTCATAAAGGTATGTAAGCTTAGTTCCAAAAGTTCTGCCCTGCTTTCAACAGGGACAAGCTCCTCGATGGAACGCAGATGCAGCTTGACTCAGCGGACTATGGGCGCAAGCCTCGGGATGCCAATGGCCTGGCCGTGAGGCGGTGCTAGAATCATATGCGCACGCGACCTTGCCACAAGGCGATTCTCTGCAGTTCCAGGCCAGTATTCAGTGCTGACGGTTAGTTACATGATGCACTCCGCATCCGTGCCAGGAGTAAGATCAGCACATCGCGGGAGTCAGCCTGAGCACCCTCCGGCAGGGGACTTGGTGTATCGAGATGCCTTCACCGACACGATCCCGCAAGTGCAGCACAGTTTTTGCAGGTTCACGCTGGTGGCCCAAAGCCCAGATATCTGCGATGCTGTTCAGTGTGGCTCTGTCACTGGTTCTTAGTCCAGCCCAGCGGTCCCCATGACCAAGGACAGGTGCAACCCAAAAGGACGACTGCCTCGCAGAGGCTCGGAGCTCTGAGACATTCTTGCTGCTTGCTGCTTGCTTAAAACGGTGCTTTTGTGCTGACAAGATTGAGGCCCGAATGGGACAGCCTTTTCGACGATCTTGACGACGGAGAGCGAAAGGTGCATCGTGGCTATGTCTGCGCAGCGCGGCACGGCGTACCAGAGCAACAGCCTCTTCAGTGCAGGACCCGGCTGCAGAGGCAGAGGGGGATCCCGTGTCGGAGGGCTGGAGGCAAGGAGCACATAGGAGCAGCATGAGCACCATGAGCACGTTGGACTTCATTGCCGGATTCGCCTTGTCAGGGCGGGCAGCACGGTCGGCGCATCACTGAGACATCAGAGAGAGACAGACGCACCCTGACGCAGAGAGCGCAGCATCGCTCAGAGACACGAGGCCCCGACTGGGACCATCTCTACAAGAGGCCTCCGCTGGAAGAGTCGCCTCGGCAGTTTTTGCCTCAGTCTTTCTCTGCTGTTTTCGTTTCGAGGCTCCCGGCAGTTCCTCGGCAGCAGTGGGGGAAGGGGGAAGGGCCCTCGCATTGATGCTGAGTTGCTTTCCAGCTTTCCGGCCACGAGGCTCGCGACGGAGGAGAGAAGAGGCACCAGCTGGCAGCACTTGTGCATCAATGCTGCCTGGGCCTGGACGTTTTGTTGCTGCCTCAGGGTCGATGATGATGCTCTTGACTACGCTGCACTGTTCAGTGGAGCGTCGGGGGCCTGGAGCAATTAAGGTGCAGATGGCATGTCAGTGACGATCAGCACGTCACGATGGATCCAGGACAGATCCCGACGACGATGACTTGCCAGACCTGGTCTCCGTCTCGGTGTGCCATGTGTGTGTGTGTGTGGCATCCTGGGCAAATGAAAGACAGAAAGCAGGGGTACTAGTAGCAGGGAGTGCAGAGTTCTGCTGCCAACGAAGGCTGCTGTGGATAGTACTCGTACCTGCGGATTGAAATTGCCCTCAACAAAGAGCTTTCGTTTCGCAGTGGCCAGGGTGAATTCGATCAGATAAGGGTCGCGAGTGATGCATCCTGAGCAGCTTGAGAAATCACATGACTGAGATACATAAGCACTGAAAGAACCCAGATGTAACTCTAACCCATGTGATAGCTTCGGCTATCTTGAGGGTCGATTCAAGCGTGCGACTCCCCTTGGAAATCTGTCATAGTGCCAGTCGTGAGGCTCCAGCTGTGTCTGGAAAGCTCGGTGGCCAGACGGATGAGCGCAACGTTTCAGCACACTGCTATCCTACAGCATACTGCAAAATATGTCGGGGCAATGTCTACGCACGCGCCTACATACAATGCTACGATCATACAATGCCACGACCATACAACTGCTCCCACCAACTCTCCCGTAGTCTCTCCTACATGCCAAACTTGTGCGGGTTTCGCATTGCAGCTGGAATGGATGCGGGTGGCTTGGGCTTGGCATGCGAAGCGCTCAGACCTCGAACCCTACCGTCCTACACTATTGAAATTGTGCAGTGATGTGTTATGCAATCTCCCAGCTCAGATGTTACTACCCGGTAACTGGGGCAGCTCTGTGTGTCTGTGTGACATGCTGGGCAAACGAAAGATAAACTGCAGGGGGCATCGAGGGTTCCACAGTTCTGCTGCCAACGAAGACAGCTGTGGATACCCCGTGAAGCAGATTGCGACGCCAATGATGCCAATCTGCGTTCCTGCGAGGTTTGTACCTATGGATTGAAATCAGAAGGTCATCGCAAAATACCCTCAACAAAAGCCTGTTTCGCAGTGTCCAAAGAAATTAATTCGGTCGGATTCGGGACGCGAGCGATCCGTCCAGTGCAGCTTGAGAAATCACATGAGATAAGCACTGAAGGAAAAGAGATGTAACTACTCTAGCTTGCTAACTCTGTGCCCTCTTCGGCTATCCTGAGGGTCGATTCAAGTGTGCGTGCGTGCGTGCGTGCGTGTGTGTGCGTGTGTGCGTGTGTGGGTGTGTGTGTGTGTGTGAGTGCGACGTCGGTGCTGCAAGAGGTTCCCACAGACACTCGGGCGTCTGCCGCGCTCTCGTCGTAATGCATCGCATGCGCAGCAGTCCTATTGATGGGGCCACGGGTGAGGCTGAGAAGCCTAACCCTGCAAGCGAGCGAGGTGGCTGGTGTCCAAGTCGTGCCTGAAGTAGGTTAATTGTAGGAGATGATCCGTAGACGTGGATGATACGTAGACAAGCAGGTGTACCCGTTGCAGTTCACTCACTGTGTCTGCATGTATATGTGAAGTCTGCAGTCCGGTTTCTGAAGCCATGCATGCATGAGCGTGCATGAACATGCACAGAAACTCTAATTTAGGTGCGCCGACCGTGTCGCCTCTGCGCGAGGTCCACGCTTGCAATGGGTTGCCCAGTTCAACCTGTTTATCACGACATCTTTCGCAAGGGGTCAGACTGCATGTGTTGCAGGATGCAAGAAGGGACACTGCGGGCAACAACGCGAAGGTGAGGGACGCGAGGTCAGAATCAGGCTTGACCGCTTTGTTACGCGCTGTGAAGGAGCTCGAGCAGGAGGAGGAGGAGGAGGTCAACGTCGCACAGCGCCGCCTTGTTTTCGTGCGAGCCTCAGACATCAGAAGAACACGGCGGAACCGTGACATTGACGGTCAGGATTTGGACTCCAGCCTGGTGGATCTTGCATCCCGGTGGCAAAGCAGTCACAAGTCAGAAGTGTGACGCGATGTAAACGTTATCGACTTGTGGGAGACAAGGCATGCCATTGGCAGAAGGACTCTGCATGCCCACTCCAGTGGGCGGCCATGAGAAACATGCCACCTGCAGTATGGTATCCTGGGTCACTTCAACCTCTCCGGCCATGCTGACGAGGGAGTCCCTCAGCCCAGACACTTGTGTGCATGGCAGCGTAGAGTCCGCAGATGGCTGAGAGGTGGAGGCATGGGGCGAGAAGTTGATGCCCAAGGGCATGCTTTCGCTGGTGCATTGCTCAGCTCGTCTTGACCACTATTTGCACTATTTTGCAGCTAATTATTCCATGCGCCGCAGATGCAAAGATTGAGGCTGACTTCCGTTCTCATGGTGTCGAGCTGGATCTCAGCGACACGCATGTCGTGAGCTTGGTCAACAAGCGATTGACTGGGCCAACCGTCAACCCAAGCCACGTCCAATTTAGGCTGTCTCGTCTGGTTTCCAAGAGCTGGAGGAGTTTGCCTCCTGGCAGATTTAGGCCTTCTATCGTCCATTCCAGACAAGAGGGCGATGGGATTTGGTTGTCATTTCAAGTTGTTGTGCGATGCATTCACCGGCAACCTGTGACCCGTCCTGAGCTAAGTCCAGCGCGTTGAAACGTGACGGCACGGCACGGAGCCCAGTTGGGACCTTTCTCGCGAGTCCGCGAGTTCGCGCGAGCTCGAGCAGCCTTCTTCGTGACCTCCGGAGCGGAGGTCACGACTCTGAGACTCTCCCGAGCCAGGATTGGACCCGGGCTTAGCAGGCGCTGAGGCCTGCGCTGCCTGCATGACCCGTCCATCGAGGTAACTCCGGGGCAAGCTGGATCGCAGGAGGGTGCTGTCTCGATCAGTGCGTCCCTGAGATGCTACTTGCCAGGAGCTCTCATGCGGAATTTTACCCTAACGGAGCTGGTGCTGCCGCCCCAGCAACGGAAATATGCCAGTGGCGGCTTGACTGTGTTGGCCTGTCTTTTCAATCCAGGCTGAGCAGCAATTCCATCTCGGACGAAGGGATAGTGCCTGATCGACAATTAGAGAAGGTGCAGGCAAATGCAAGATAGAAGCAAGTCCTTTGCAACTGACGGTATGGTGCGGTCAGTGATCTCCAATAGTGGCAAGGACCCGCTTGCTGCTGTGCTTGACAGCAACAACATGCTCAAAAAGCGGCGCCCTCAGAGATTTGTCGCGGTTGTCGCATGGGTCACACTTGGTCAACAACGCTTGCAACACCATGCAACACCATCTCAGCCACTGTGCCGCAGCCCCCGAGGATCGATCTGTCGGACAACCGGGTGGGGTCGAGGACGACATGCGTAGAGTGTGCGGTCGGTCTAGTTTTGCAGGGTTCTTGCGCCATAGCGAAGTGCCAGTCCAAGGGGCCAAGGGGCCAAGGGGCCGGGCAGGTCTTTGAGTCGGGTCCGTAGAGTCTGCAAAGATCTCCTGGCCTTCAGGGGTGCGCAGCAGCTGGCGTCGGCCAGCTCCAGGCTCGGGCTGCTCGGCTTTGGGAGCGCTGGCGCTTTACCTTGCCAGGAACCGATCCCTGACATATCTCGACCTCAGCAGGAACAGTATCGGAGACCAGGGTGTCCTGGGCTCAAGTGTTTCTTCTTGCAGCTTCTTCATTTTTGCGGTTTCCTGCCTGTCCTCCGAAGAATCGCCGAAGAAGTGTCCCAAGGCCGAGGAGTTCCTCTCCGTGTTAGATGTGGCGGTTCGACCGCGGCCGTCAGCCCAGAGCCCAGAAGAGACAGACTGCAAGAGGCCCTGCTCCGACAGCATCCTTCCGTTGACTGTTGGCTGTGTCTCTGTGTCTTCTTGGTGTTCGCAGCTGCAAGATGCCTCACAGGCTCTGCGGATATTGGACTTTTCGGGCAACTCCATCACCAGGCACTGCAAGGCCGAGTTAAGAACTGGCACTTCCCGGCACTGCTCACAGGCGCACCGAGGAACGGCTCCTTTCTGCCTTTCACCGTGGAATCACGGTGCCCTTTGTGCTCTTGCGAATCTTGTGGGATGTTTAGCGTGGCACCTGCTCCGTCCTGCAACAGCATGGAGCAGGTGCTGGAGTCGTTGCACCTGTCTGACTCAGACAGGGCGAAGGCATCCCAGTCCGTCCATGGCATGCGCGTGCCGTGGAGCCCATTGTTGATGTTTGTGTGCGTGTCGGTATCGGCGTATCGGTATTGGAGGCGAATCAGGGCACTGCCACTGCCACCGGAACATAGCAAATCGACTGCAGCTTCAACTACAATTCGGCAAAGACTGCGACAGCCATGACGGCAGCTACAGAGCGACCGTTACACTTCCGCCTGTGCCCCGCAGCCCGCAGCTGCGCCGGCGCCAGAAAGAAGAAGGAGAAGAAGTAGGATTAGGAAGTAGGCTGACAGACGAGGAAATCCTGGCCCTTGTATGAGGAAGGTGTTCTTGTTTCCGTCCTTATGGTGCTGGACAGTGATGTTTGCAAGGCTTGTCGTGCTGGTGGTTGTAATTCGAAATTCGAAATCTGCTGCAAAAGGGGAGGATTGCTGTGCTGGCTTGAAACTCCCAGCGCTGTTTGAATATTGTCGCAAGTGACCGTACGGTTTAAATGACTCAGTCAATCATCCGACACCGGCTATACCTTGCACTATACCGCCAATCCTGTAATGTCGTCACCATGGCAGGTCGAGTACAAGGATCTGCACGATGTCACGTGCACAGTCCCAGCGCATGTTGGAATGGGCTTCTGCCCTTATTGTTGCACATCGGTTGGAGCGGGAATTTCCACTCACGAGCTGGCTTCTGCAGAGTCCTGGTCCGGCGTTTATTTCTGCTAGCCTGTTGGACTGCAATAAGCCTATTCAGGGAACCATTATTCTGACACTTCTTCTCCGTAGCAGCGAAAGCACTTTGCAGCAGACCGGGCTTCGTTTGCCAGAGCGTGGAGTCTGCGGGCGGCAGGATCGGCCACGCCGCATGATGCAAGGGCTTTTTCCCTGCAGGCAGCGGCTGCAGACGAGGGCAAACCTCCCCGGTTTACGGTGCGGGGCTCTTTGAATTGACCGTTCGAGCAACTACTGGCGAAGTGCAGCACCAAACCATGCATGTAGTGCGTTGCAGTGCAGTCCTGTGTGAAGCGGCAGGTCATTTGCACGCAGCAGGGTATTGAGATACGCGCTGGCAGAGCTGGGTGCCTGCCCAAGTTGTATGCGCAGAGCTAGACGCCTTCGAGACAATTCGGATGTACCGGCAGGCCGCGGGCACAGATCAGCAGGAGCCCTAAAGACCAACTCGTGGGAGAAGAGGTTGTTGAGCAGCACAGAAGCCAAGGCTGGGAACAAGATCAAGGAGACGTTGAGGTGGTCCTCAAGCGGGCCGAGATGAGGAAGTGCGATACAGCGTGGCTCGCCGCACCTTTTGTCTTCTGCGGTCAAAGATGGTAGTTTTGGGCCCTGCGGGGCCTGTTGCTCTCTGGGGCAAAGCCATGTCTGATGTGACCTGCTGTGATGTGTCGCCAGCGATTCTTGGCAGGGTGGTGGATGTAGCCTTTGGCTATCGGAGACTGAAGGTCGCAGTGCGCCCACGGCTTCCAGTGCTCTGTCTCTCCCACTTAAGCCCTGTCCTGCACGACAGTGTAGAGTTTTGCCACTCAAGACGCGGGAGTTGAGGTACGAGCCGAACTGATTATGGACATTGAGCTCTTCGCGCTGCAGACTCTGCAAGACTTCATCCAAGGATAGCAGAGTTTGCTGAAGCACCTGTCGTGTCGTGTCGTCTCTCTGAGGCGCATTCGGCCAGAGGATTGCGCGTGGACGGTCGGCGACGGTTACCTGCAGATCGTCTTGGCCAAGGCCGGGAGTCTCGAATGCAGTCTACAGCAGTACTCCAACAGCTTTGAGGGGCGCGATTCTGGCTGTCGACCCTCCATTTCGGTTCTGGCATCGGTCCCACTTCAGGGGAGGCGTAGGACTTTCGGCGCGCGGCCGATGGCAATCCACGCGCCCCTGTGTTCGATGCTGTTCAATGCTGCAGAAGAGGGTCGCCAATTCCGGTGCTCACTTCATGCACATGACGTCTCGAATTTACACATGGCGAAGGTGAGCTTCCTCTGTAGCCAGTATTCTGCCATTCTGTTATACTATGTGGGGGCGTCCGAGAAGACAATAAAGTTTCCGGCATCCTTGAGCTACGTGACATCTCGAGGTGTTCCCAGGCATCTTTGCCTGGGCTTTTGGTTGGCGGGCTGGTTTTGCTTCTTGCGAGTTCTCAATGCTCGCAGAGAGACAGGTCTAGGCATTTTCACTCTGTTGATGCTGTTCACCGCAGGTGTGACTGCTTGGTTCAACAGGCCCCACCAGCCAGTCTGGCACGATCGCATCCACATGGCTGCTGCGTCTCTCTATGTCCTCTGCCACATTGTCTTGATGGATGTCCTCGCGATGAGCTCATTGTACAGAGCAGGCTTCTATGCTTCGACGATCACCGCAGCAGCATCCCTGCAATGGAGCAGGAGAATAAAGACAGAAGCAGGGGTGCCAGTGAAGCATTCCTCAAGCGCGGAAGAGTTTCGTGACCTCTTCGCGCAGCTGAGCAGTAGGCACAGCACCCAGCTTTGGCGTGCCGAACTCTTGTTTATGCTATCTGAAAATCTGATTTTCACCTCCTTCGTTTTGGGCCTGACTTCTGGTCTGGATACCCGTGACTGTGCAAGCGAGTAGACCAACAAATGGGTTCCTTCATTCCTTGAGCTCCTTTGGAGCAAATCATCTTGTGGCACTATTTCGCTGGGGAAGGCAAGACTGGATGTGGATAGCAACGCACAGCTGTCTTGCGTTGGTTGCCTTGCAGGCCGAAATTGGGCGCTGGCAGTCGCTGACGGCATGAGGGCGAATTGAAAGTTAAGTTGAGGGGCACTTGCTGATGCATCTTCATGCTTGTTTGTCCAATGCAAGTTGAGTGTGGTCCTCTCCGAGCCATATTTACATGGCAGAGACATTTGGGCCCAAGCACGATATGGCCTGGCACCTGAATCCACGAGCCTGGCTACAGGACTGAAGGCAAGCACAGCGGTGCGCAAAGATGGGCAATTCAAGAAGCAGGTGGCAATCAACTAAGCAGCAAAATGTGTGTCGACTTCAGATGTGCTGAGGGTCACCCTGGAATCCCAAGCCAGTGTAGATCTTGACGTCGCATTGGAAGGACTGAGATCTTCAACACGATGCTGCCTGGCTGAAATATGCACCACGAATTGTAGGCCATACACCCCACACGCAACACTGCAGTTGTGCAACTGGTTGCTAATGGTCGTATAGGCTTTCTAGCCAATCCAAGCCAGGTCGATCGCACCCTTCTGAGGTTCGACTTCATCTTTCCCGAGCCGCAGGTGCACTTTTGAGCGTCAGTCACAACTTGCTTTTTCACGCGCCGTATGTATTTATCATATATATCTAAGCTTACCGGGGCACAAGGTGCAGTTACCACGACTAGATTCTTGTAACGATGACAAGGGTTTCCTTACAGCGACAAGATAATTCCTGATTTCGTGACAAGGGGTCTTGTCATGTACATTGGTGTCTATTACNGACTAGATTCTTGTAACGATGACAAGGGTTTCCTTACAGCGACAAGATAATTCCTGATTTCGTGACAAGGGGTCTTGTCATGTACATTGGTGTCTATTACTCATACTAATACTATTACTGTTACTAATACTATTATTACTGTTACTATTACTATTACTATTAGTCTTGTTCCTACACGCCACCGCAGAAGGGGCGGGAATCGTGTTTTTGAGGTTTTCGGCAGCTAAAAGCTCCAACAAGACGATTCCCGCTCGGAATTGGCGGGACCCCGATGCTCCTACTGCTATTTTGATTATGAGTCACACTATTACTATTACTAATACTATTTTTGCTATTACTGTTACTATTACTCCTCCTCCTACACACCACCGCAGAAGGGGCGGGAATCGTGTTTTTGAGGTTTTCGGCAGCTAAAAAT
>BGNK01006945.1:756-22016 GCA_003297005.1 Symbiodinium sp. clade A Y106 | reverse complement strand
TGGCACCTTCCAGGACGTCTCATATGAAGGGGCGTGCCAGCCGCGCTGTGTACATGCGGCTGCAGCCAAGTTTGCTGTCTCCCCCCTCAGACCCCGAAGAGAGAGAGAAAAAAAAAGGGGGCAAAAAAAAAAGGGAGCAAAAAAAAACTGCACCCCTTCTACACACCAACAGTCTGGCAGCACGCAGCTTACCACTGCCCAGTAAAAAGCCCACTAACCTAGAGCAGGCCCCAGTATGCAAACAACCGCATGGTCCCTGACCGTGAGGGGCTCAACTTCCCCAGCAGCTATTCTTGTGGAAGTCATCCGTGCAGCATCTTGCGCCAGGAGTGGGATGCTGCGGTCACTGCATTAGTGCGCTGCGCTTGGGCGGATCCCCTCAGCTCACTGCCGCAGCCCTTGACAGTATCTGCAACGGCACGATTCGCTTTCTGGTTTCGGTGCAGGGTTCCGCCCACTCATTCTTGCGAACAATGGTTTGTGAATTTTCGGATCGCATGGTATGAGGGGAAGTGGGCGTGTGGGGGATGTTCATGCAAGTTGGGTGCACAATGTTCAAACTCTATGCTGACTGCCTACATGATCTGCTTCCTTGCCTCTTGTGCAACCCGAAGTGGCCCCCGAGACAAAAAAAACTGGACAAGGCTGCGGCTTCAAGACCTGTTGCAAACTCCGAGGCCGTTCTTCCGGATTGGCCAGATCGAGATCCTCCGACAGCGCTTCGAATCGGCGGCCGGGCCCTGAACTGCACGGAGCCCTTGTGGGCATTGTCAGAGTGAACTGAGAGCCAGTGCTCACATGCCCGCCCTGTTTCGTTGTCCAGGAGCGTTGGCTTTCTGCCGCCATTGAGAAGTTTGGTGCAAGCCTGATGGTTCGCGATGAGGAGGTAGCCTGCTCCCGGTCCGTGCTGCATGTTTGGTTTAGTTTAGAGGTTGCTTCCGTTCCTAGGGGCATTTGAACACGGCTTGAAGGGCAACATTCTGGTCCACGTTTTTCCTCCTTCCACAAATAAACGCACCATGCGAGAGTTCTTGAATCTTCCAGCAGGCCGACTGCAGTCGAAGTAGTAACCGTGCTTGAAAAGTCTCGTGGAAAACAGCGCCCGTTGCAGCAAGCATGCGGATTCTTCGCATCCTGCACAGCCCAACGCACCTGCGACATGAAAGCCCCATGGAAATGAGTCCAGAATCGCCAAAGCATCAGAAAATAACGTTCTCCCACAAGCCTGCGCTCCAAACTTCGAATTCGACGGGGCACCGCATGGATCGCAGCCGAAGATGGCGCGACCCGAGCTGGATGGCCCGGCGAGGGCTCAGCGGCGCTATTTGCACGCCGTGGGCCGGCAGGTGAAGGCAGAGCAATCCAGTTGCTTGATGTTCCTTTCACCACTTTCGCAGAAGTCCATTCCAGCAGGACGGCGCAGGCCTTCAGGTATGTTCGAAGTCGTTGAGTGACCGAGCACGATATTCCAGCGCCCACTTCCAAGCCCATCGGCGGTTCCGAGTAGACAGAGGATTATGGTACCTACAGGTATCGAAGTCATGTCGTCGAATCGTGCTAGGAAGACAGTCTAATCGCATTGAAGCTCACCCAAGTTGCTTCGGGTTTCAGGCAATGGAATCTCAGCTTTACTCGCTCGACGAGCAGCTGGCAACTTTGGAACGGGAGCGCCCTTGACGCATACAGCCTTGCAGAATCGAAGGTCGTCAAGCTTTGTTGTAGTTCAAGCCCGCTCCGCCACTGCATAGGTTAAATTTAAATAGTAACAGATTCCCTGATCCCCGTGTCCCGAAATTGGCGAAGCAATATCGCGCTCTGATGCCTTGTAAGTCGTCCCACGCTCCACAGAAAACGCCTTTGCAGTGACATACATGCTCCAGACCCGCAGATGGATGGAAGCCGTGTTCAACGATTGAGATGCTGCGAGTTGCCTTGGAAGTGGGAGGGTGGGCTATCTCAATATTCACACCCCCGCTTGCCCCAGGCCGCAAGAGCCATGTAACACGGGAGCTTCCTTTTGAGGTGCGGCTGCCCTCGGCCCAAGCAACACCGCCTGGCCCCCAACTCCCTCCAGCGATCGAGCTCGCGGCAGGCTTCTTTGGCCGGAACAGTGTTTCTTTGCTTCAGTCCCTGATGCCTCGTGATGCAATCCTGTGCGCATCGGTGCTATCGTTGAGGAGCTTTTCAAAGCCGTTTTCAAGATTTACATATGCAGGGTTCTGCCGCCTACTTTCCAGGGCCGTTCATCTCTTTGTTGAACGGTGGCTGCGTGTGCATGACAGTCTCCACGCCCTTGGCCCGAGTTCGGGGGATCGTTCAACTTCATTATAGGGTCTATCTAAGAACGGTCGGCAATTCGGAATCAGACCCAACCTCCAAGGGTTGGTGTCGGGGCCTCGGCCTAGTCCTAGTCAACAAACTCTGGGGCTGAGGTCCTGGCGGATCTGGCCACGACCACCCTGAGCGCAGCTATGGCTCACTCGAAGATGCGCTTCCGGATGCGCTTTCAGCTGAAGACGTGGAGAAGGAGGACGGGCAAGGGTACATGAGTCTAAGAGGCTGCTAGATCAAGCCATACTGTAGCAAGCACTTGCAGATGACTCCCTTAACATTGAGTTTTTAGTTGCAGTCTGACTTGTGTGGGGTGACGGGGATACAAGGAAACACATCTTCCCGTGCGCATTCTTCCGTGGTACTTCAGCTGTCATCTGCTTCCTTGTGTTGCGTAGTACGCTATAACATGCCAGAACAAGAAAGATTTGTTATAGAAACGGATTCACGAAAGCATCGTATGGTGACAACACCTGAACAGCTGCTCATCCGGCGCGACAGCTGCAGGACTCTGCAACCGGCCGGGAAGCGGTCCCTGGCCATCCTCCATGTGTCTCCGCGCTATGGGAAGGTGGATGCCAAAGTGCTGGGTCTTCAGCGGTCCCGGAACATGAAGCAAAAGATTGCGCAAGGCAGGTACTTCGCTTTCCTGGCAGGTTGTCGTCGCTCTTTGTGAGAAGTTTGCTTCTTCGGTGCAGTTGACCCGGCGGATAGTATGTGATTTGAGAACCCCAAGGTACACTCACACGTGGGGCCAGTTCAAGCAAGATGGATTTCGGCAGGCTTTGCAGACACCGCCGGACACGGAAGCGGCATCTTTGAGAGAAGTGGACCTGATTGCGTGGGAGGGTAAGCAGCCAGTCACATATGCGCTTAGAGATGGCTCCAGAGAGCCACTGCGCCTCACGTTCTGGGCCACGCAAGAGTCCTTGAATTCCCTCTCTGAATGGTGCCAGTGGTTCGGGTCCGGGTCTTCGACATCCCTGCCACAGCATCCGTACCCAGTCTTGATTCCAAGCAAGGGCCGTGCTAAAGCTGCTCACCTGAACTGGCGGGCTCCGCACTGCTTTGGCCCGGTAGCCTTTCAGAGCGACGGGCAAAGGCAAAGTCCCTCTGCCCTGGTGGTAGCTGTCGTCGAGCCGTCCGAGGCGAAAGAATACCGTGAAGCCTGGCCAGACTTGCCTTTGCTGGTACTGCCAGAGAACGACATGGGCCCAGCTTTCGTAAGGTGGTGTATCCAGAAGGTGTCCTCGGCCTTTCGCATGGAGCAGTCTCATGAATTGGGGGCGCTGCAGCAGATGCAGTACTGCTGGCTGGTAGACGATAGCATCACCAGCTTCTACCGGCTCAATCCTCTCTCGGACCGGTCTCTCCAGGAGGAAGATGAGCGGCTTCAGAGTCGCGGCATAGTTGTTCCGGCAACGTCTCTTTCCAAGCCTGCTGGGCGCAAAAGCGAACGACGTTGCCATGGCGCGATGTTTGCTGAAGCCATGCTTGCAGTTCAGCAGCAAGCCTCGCAGGGAACTTGCGCGATTTGCGGCTTCCTGCGCGACGATGGGACAGCTCCGATGAAGTCTGCACAGTGGGCCCTGGACAGCACCTCTGTTTTCAAAGTCGTCCTGCTAAATCTGGTCGAGCTCGCCAAGCTCCAGGTCGAGTACCTGCCGCAATTGCACTTGTTTGAGGACGTTTGCCTCAATGTGCAGGCAAGGAACTGTGGCGGACGTATATTGAAGTGTATGAGCTATTGCTACTGGGCGGACAACAAGACTTTTGGCGGCTGTGCAGAGCAGAGGGCTCAGAAAGCTGCGGCGCCACGGTGTGTTCTGGACCGCATCGAGGGGTTGTGGTGTATGCCTAAGAGGTAAACAGATAGAACGATGAGATCCAAAGAGCAAGAATCGTTGTGCCGTGCAGCCGGCAACAGCATACTCATTTATTCCATAGCTCTCCGAATGCTGACCCAATCGTTCTCATTTGGCCACGCCCCCTCTCTCTCGCTCTCTCTCTCTCTCTCTCCCTCTCTCTCTCCTCTGTTCTATCTCGCCTCCACTAGTATTCAGTAGATGTCGGAAGTCTAGATTGATCCTCTTGGTCGCATGCTGCCCAGGCACAGGGCTAGAGGATCTCATTCCTGCTTCTGCCTTCATGGAGCTGACGGCCGCTGCGAAGACGGCCGTGGAGCACGTGTGCCCACGTTATCTTTTTAAGCATGCTTTTACACGTCTGACATGTGGACATCTGTTGGGTGATGTTCCTGGTTAGGTTATGGTCGGATGTTGCCTGTGTGTAAGTATGCACATGTGCACGGGCCTGCTTGGGCTTGTAGTGCATATATCGCGCTGCGTCGTGACGTTTGGCCTTGCGGCCCGCCAGTCTCGTGGCATGTTACATCTGAATAGGGCGGGGTCCGCCGGCACTGTTCGAGGGATTTCTTGATTCTTGGCGAGACATTCAATCCCCGAGCCTCCAGGTGTAGAGGCCAGGTTGGGCACCTGAGGTATGGCTGGGTCCACCGTGACGAGGAGCGATCGCGCCTGCGGAAGGAGGCCTTAGGCATGCCTGCGCCCTTGCCAGCTCCAGAGACTGAGGCCTTGCCACTTGCAGAAGGAATTGAGGAATCAACGGACATACGGAGTGGCGTCACCTTCTTTGACGAACACTTCTTCGACCCGTTCCAGGACCTAGATTGGTCGCAGCCTATATTGGATGATATCCAAATCCAGGTCAGCGAGGATCGGTCACGGGAGGTCGAACCACCAGCAAGGACGGAGAATCGCCGTTGGTTGCTCCGAAAGCCATCGGGTGAGAATGCGGTAATGGTATTGGACTAAAATGCGATGCCATCGCCAACAGGGATCTGAATGTAGCGACTTGCCGTGAGCGGGTGAGTGATGGAGTGGAGTGGTTGTATCTCACATCAAGGCTTTTCAAAGTCACATCCAGCTTCAAAGGCCAACTCCCCAAACAGACAGCGGCAGGTGTTCCACGACCTCGCGCTGGCCATGTTTCAGAACGGGACCCGTGCCTGAATTAACTTGCACTGGAAATCACCGGCGGGCGAGGGACCAGCCTTGGCTTGACAGATTTCTGCCGTGCTTGGATGCTGCATGCTTTGTCATCCTTCAAAGGAAGATCGACCAGGCAGAAACCAGGCCTGGCTGGTTTTTTCAGAGGGCTGTCAGACTTCATCCATTTCGTGCCGCCACGAACCCGCAGAGCCATCTGCATGTGCATGTGGGCAGGTTACAAATCGCCCTTCAGCCTGGCTCCCGAAGGGCATTGAAGGGAAGAAGCACAGGCGGTCAATGAATCAATGAATCAATCAGTCTGTATCCTTCTGTGAAGCGTGGTATTAGGTTTATGTCCGAACTGGTACGGTGCCTCTCAGTTGAAAGCGACTTCCCACTGTGTCCGCAAGACGAGGCTCAATCCGGACTTTGCAAAGGGTTGGAACAACCTGGGCTGCTGCCTGGTCTTGCCCTCAGGGGTGACTTGTTTCGGAGGGCCAAGTGGGTGGCATGCGTCTCGCTCTTGCTAAGCTGAAGGGCAGTGCCAATCAAACTCCTAGCATCGCTCGTAGCCTACTGTCATAGATGGCCCCTTGCGAGACGGCTATGCTTTTGGATGGCTTTCGTAGCTTACGAGGCTTCCAGGATGAACTTGCACGATGGTGTGGCAAGCCCAGAATCCGGTTGCCAAGCTGTGAATGCTAGCCCTCGGCAAACAGGAATGCTTGCCTGGCTGAATGAATGACACTTTGGATTGGAGATCTGTCGGAACTGCCTGCCGGATCAAGCTTGGACATTGGCTTATAGGGTACCGGACAAGAACAATCGTAAGCTGTAGTAGTCAGGCACCCAAGACAAGACTGGCTCAGCTGATTTGTCGCCCGAAGTTTTGCATAGAGCGTGCTTCCTGTGCTTGAGCTCGCACAGGCCCGAGCAGTCCGAAAAGCTGTTTCATTGAATCCTGATAACCCGAAGCTTGGATGCAGGAAGCAGAAGCTTTTGGTTGCTTTTTGACCTCTTCGGTCTCTTCCTGTGTTGACTTACAGTAATTTACGATCGGTCTTGTCCACCCTCTGTCTCTCGCAGCACAGCAGCAAGCAGGGCTGTTCAGAGCACTGCCCAGAGCTGAGGCAGTATTGGGCGAACCTCGCACGGAGCCTAGCCGAGCCTTCCTGGTTTGGTTCTGAGGAAATAGAAAACGCGATGAAAGCTCTGTCTCGGTCTTCTGGATCCTATGTGAAAGCGTTTGTTTCCGGAGGCAGTGCTGAGCCAGCATCTGGGTGACCATACTACCTCGCAGAGCGCCATGAGTGATGGCCTCGAAAGTGGCGCATGTTCAGTATGCACGCGTCGTTTGGGGTTTCTGCAAGCTGCTGTTTGCTTGAAACTTCACAGGCAATGCCTTGCAGCTATGGTCGCCGACCCAGCAAGTCAGGGAGCACGAGTTCAACGGCTCTCCCGGCTTGTGAACTTCAGGATGTCAGCTCGTTAAGCATTGCTCAAACCTCACGAATCTCTGAGACGGGCAGTTGATTCATAGCTTTTGCCACAATTCCCCGGCCCAGGCCTTCGATGCCGGAGCACCGAGATTGTGCCTGGGAGTTTGCTCCAGCTTCATAGTGCGCAGAGCTCTCAGGCTAGACATCCGGACATTGTTTTTTCGTTTGCCGCCGCGTCCGTGCTTGCCCCTGCCTCCTCTTGCCGAGGTAGTCTTGCTGCTGCGTGAGCACGGCATCAAGATGGCGAACTGTAAGCCAAGTCGAAGCAATATAGCTGACAGACACAGTTACCATGGAAACTGATTGGAAGATTCAATTAAGCTCATTTTTCAATTCGGCCATGTGGATGTCGAAGTGCTCCCTGCTTGCAAGCTTGACGTTTCAGACGCTCCCCCCTCCTATACATTCCCATACCCTGGTCCCAGTTTCACGGAAAAGGATGGCAAGATATGGCAGGACCGCGTGCGAGCATCCGACATGTTCGATTGGGTGAGGCTGTTGCCCACATGCAGCCCAGCACAGCCTTGCAGGATGTGTTTGCCAGCGGTAGGCTTTTCTCAAATCTGCATTTGCCGTTAGCGTGCTTTTGTGCTACCAGACGCGCTTGGCATACTCGGCCTGCGCAGACACCTCTGGTACAAGCGGTCGAGTCGAGCCCACGACACCAGCTCTGAGTGTCAGCGTGTTCCTGGACCTCCCACACCCTTTATACAAAGAGAAGCACGCAAACACAGCAGTGGCACTTCGAAAATCTGGCAAGTCCTTGCGTTTGCAAAAAACCCTCGAAGTGCGATGCCGCAGTCTCTGCAGATCCCAAACGGCCTTATCAAAACCCATTAAGCTCGCAAGGTAAACTTCGCGGCAAGCAGAAGGCGAGCAAAGCTCACTCAACTGTCATGTCAAGACGCTAACACATGCGGCAGTCGCAACATGTCATTCCGTCGCCGTCAAGTCGAAAATCATGTTTAACACCTGCCGCAAGTATAGCAATTTGCCGACACCCTTCCTCAGCCGAGAGCGAAATCCTGCGGAGTGCCCATGTACTGTGTTGGCCTGCTCTGAGGGAACACTGCTCTCTTAGAAATTCGGGGCGCTGCGCTGATGCGAATGTGGTGCGAATCCTCCGAAGTGCTGCGCCGCCTATATTGTAAATTGAATTTCATGGTGTCATTTGGATGTTCATCTCCAGGCAAAAATCCCGAAACCCGAAGCCCTAAACCCCTAAACCCTAAACCTCCAAACCTCCGAGTCTGAGCAGCCTTGGCTCAAAAGTATTCTGCCTTGCCTGCACGCGGCAAGGCTTCCTGCACTATGGTCGGGTGCCCGGAAGCGAAGGAAGTGGGCTGATGTAAGTACAGGTTCTTCGCTTTTTGAAGTTTTGGCATCTGGAGGATTGAATCTAGCTCCGTTGGTTTGTTTTCCGACAGCTGCATGAGTCATGGAATCCAGAGTTGAGTTGCGTTGATTGCAGCAGCTGGAGCATGTTATTTCGTGGATGGCGGAGCTTGTGAGTGTCGGGTTCGCAGCGTTGACCGTTGGCACTCACCCCAATCGACGATAGCACCCTTAAGCGACGAATCCCAGCATCTTGGCAGATGACTGAAGCGCCGGTGCAGGACGCCGACGCCTGTCTATACTTTGTCAATAGTTACCAGTTGGGAGACGTGGCGGGGTCGTCTATTCAGTGGCATGACGAAGCTGAAAGCGGGGCGACACGTGGATATGCCTTGTCGCAGAGACATGGCTCGAAGGGTGAAGATGTGCCCGCAGCTGCTTCAACAGGAGGGAGGCGGCTATGCCGCGGCTGGCAGCAGCGACCCGCCAGAGGGAGTCCCAGCCGCACCTGCAGCCGCGCCTGAACCGCCTGCAGCCGCGCCTGCAGCCGTGCCTGCGCAGGCCTGATGGAGTTGAAGGTCGCTTACAAAGAAACCGTGGTCCCTTTTCACCAGTGAAACATCCAGTACCAACGTCGTATAACTACACCCTTGCTCTGGTCAATATCTTCTCGATGGCTTCGGCGAGCTCTCGCAAGCTCTTGAAGCTACGGCACGGGACCATCTCGACAATTTCTTGTGTTTTTCAATTTCTTGGCGCCGAGGAACCCAATCTCACTGTTCCACACCTGCTTCGTGCAGTCGAAAGTTACATGGATTTACACAGCATGTTCTTGCTGCCGTAGAGTGTGGGGTGCATGATTCAACTCAGCACAACATCTCCACGTCGTTTGTTGCAGGATCCAGCCCATTCAGCAATAGAGCGCGAGGATACACCCGACGGACTCGAATTGTCCGCGCAGGCCTGTGGGCATTTGAGGTGCTTCTTCTTCATGTCGTGGATCTTCAGTTGTACCAGATATTACGCATACATGCCAGAAAACATGCATACCTATGTATGTTGTGTAGATGTAGAAGCAGTTGGGCAAGATGCCAGCGGCACGACTGACTGAGCAAGCGACATGTCTTGGATCCACATGCAACGCCGAGAAGCGCCTTTACCAGCCTTCACTTTGTACAGCAGCCGTCGGGTATGTGGGCCTGAAGATGGGGACCATGTCATCTCACGCAAACTAGCCTCTTTGGAGCTTGCGAGAATTGTTGTTTACAGATTTCAGGGGGCCCTGGCTCCTGATACACCCGGGTTCTGAGCGACTGCACCGCATCCCCTGATCAATTAGGAAGAGGAAGGCCGCACTCTTGACTAGGAAGCGGGCCCTCCCGATTTCCTTGACGCCCCTCAAGGGGTCAGCGCAACAGACAGCAGAGCCGCTATCATTCGGCAGGCTTCTTTTTCGACTCGTTGTTGGCAAGCACAAGCATCGATCGATTTTGTCGGAGGGTAAACAAACGTTTCAGAGTTGTTGTTTCTTGAATTGCGGAACACTGCATCAGTCACACTCGCTTACTAGCATCTGCTTGAATTTGCAGTGCGCAGCTGCCACTTCCCTCCCCCTGGCTTTCGTCCGCTCTTATCTTATCTCAACACAGGATCCCGATGTTCCTTACTGTGGCCCAGAGCCTCTGAGATTTTGGTAAAGGTTGTGGTGAAGTGTCCGAGGTTCGGTTACCTTCTGCACGGGTTCTCTTCCTAGCATGTTAGATTCTGTGAGATGGTTTGAATGTACAATCAAGAACCCAACCCCATGGACTATGATGATTACATATGACTGTTGTGATCCTGCGGAAGGTCTTTCCGAGCAGCTTCTGTTTTCCTCCACTTTCCGACGGTGTGAGAAAGAACTGAGAAACATCAAGAGAGAACAAGAAACACTTTTGGCGAATGTGCAAGCGTGGCACTGGCCATCGCCTTTTACCCCCCCCATCTTTACCCTCACCGCCATCATCACAGTCATTGAATATATTGAGTCGGCAGCAGTGGTCGCAGTCGTCCTGTTGCCAAGTCCTGCAGGCTGGGGAGGCCCATGGTGACGGCCTCTTCGGCCGACTCAGGGACCCGCATGGGGCCCTTCTGGGAAGAGGGTTGGGTGGCTGGGGGTATTAAAATTGAGGTCGCTGTCCTTCATGATCTTTCTGATCACCGTCGTCGCCCGCATGCTGTTGCTGCTCTTGGGATCCTAGTCGGGGTTGAGCGGCCGCATCCGGGCCTCGTTTCTGAGGGAGCGAGCAGATCGGTCCAATCTGCGGCAAGGTTACCCTCCCCCCTTCTAGATTCTAGATCTGATGAGTCTTTTTCACAACAGCGGTACCCATAGCAGCACCAGGATCATCATACCATAGCCCTGTGTACGAAACTCCTCAACCTTGGAAAGGTAATGCCCGAAAGCTTTTTCGGCTGCTGTTGGGGTTGACAAGCGGTGGCAGGGGGCCCTATGAGGCCTCAAGTCCTGGGGTCCCCAAAATCCACAACACGACCCTAAACTCAAACCTTGAACCCTCAATCTCTTAAGCTCTCAAACCCTTCCCACCGAAAAGCCTTTAGGAATCATAGTCAAAATTCATATTATGACTCAATAGTACTACTATTATAGGAAACAGAATGATTCATACTATGGCTCAAGAAGAACAAGATACTGCCAAGTTGCCAGGACAAAGTGGCGCCCACAGTGCAGCGGGTGGCCGAGCTCGAGCCGAGTCCCCAGCCGGTGAGGATGACGACTTGAGGTTCAAACGGTATGATTACATATATATATATATATACATATATATATATATATGTGTGTGTATGTGTGTGTATACATATATAAATATATACACACGTATATCATACGTACATATGTATGTATAAGATGCATATATATATATATATAATTATATATATATATATAGAGATCTTGTTCGTTAACAAACAAGCAAATAAATCGATTGTGGTCGAACTTACCTGCAGACCTCAACCGGCTTGCTTGCCTAGTGTCTACGACTGCGAAGCATGAGACCGTGTCTGGCTTGTGCGAGAGCGTATATGCACATGCGCAGCATGCATACGCACGTACGTATGTGCATACGCACACACACACACATACATATATATATATATATATATGGTTGTGCGCTGTGCGTTCTCGGCCCCCCCCCCCCCCCAATGGTATCCCCCGCAAACCTCCCCGCAAATACAAGGGCCTGAAGCCTCGAGGCCTAAAGGACTCCCACTAGAGGCCCGCACGGTGGGGGGAGGGGATGCCGCAGGAAGCAGAGCACAAAACCGCGGCGGTGGNGGGGCCCGCCGGGGCGCAACCATATATATATATATATATGTATAAATATCTATGCGCCTTTTACGTTTCATGGCTTCCTCTGTAAAGATTATCTAAGCACGGGGCTGTGGCGGGTGCATGATTTCGAGAGGCGGAAACGCGACAGACTGTGGCGGCAAGACGACTCAATGGGTCGACTGCACGTTTGAGAGAATTCCTGAATGCCTTTGGAATGACGGGATTTCGAGAGCCGAATAGATGGCATAGCATATCATAGCACGGCCCTTGAGATTCAACTCAACAAAGCCCCAATTACGCGTGGTGCTATGGCAAAGCGTGCTGACAGGGCCGGTGCAGAACTGTGGTGCGACCTTGGCAGGGAGGAAAATGTTGTAGTTAAACTAGGCCCATGTGTGGTCTAGTCATGCACGTACCAGCCGTGTCTCTTGCATTGCGAGCACATGTCCCTGTAGCAAACTGGAGTTCAGACATGTCGCTTGGATCCGCGCCTGCTTTGCGAATGTGTGAATCGAAAATTCGTGGCGTGTCGCAGCAGGAGGCGCGGAGCCGCCTTGCGGTGCGAAGCAGCTATATAATCGCTTGTATTCAGAACCCCAGACAGTGTTTCCACACTGTTTAGGACGAAATGGCCAGACTCTTGTTTTGCCGTGTGCTTTATTGAAAAATGCAGGTGTAGGCACGGCCTTCTATATGCAAAACGTATACACAGTGTACTACAACTTATTTCTAAAACGTCGGTCATGACGAGTGTACATATATACACATGCACTCAAAACAAACACATTAACATACCTGCTACGCACATCCATGTATGCATACATACACATGCACACACACGTATGCATGTATATGCATAAGTATAATTGTGTATGTATATGTATATGTATATGTGTATGTATATGTATATTATGTATATGTATCTGTATATGTATATGTATATGTATATGTCTGTGCCATCACGTACAGCTGCAAAAGGTACCAGGCATATATGTAATACTTAACGGACAGCCTGTAGTATTTAGCCAGCAAGGTCATTGACATCTTGTTGTGACTGTTGGCATGAATGGGTTCACTGACAAGCAGTTTTAGTTTCTGATGGTAGTGCTTGCTGCTTGCTATTTCGTGAGACTGCACGTCATGCAGATACTTGACTTCCTCTGTGGCCGACGCCAAGGTCTGTGCAGAAGGGGGTCGAGAGGATAAAGGCCTCCAGAGTTAATCGTGCCTTGTGCTCGAAGTGTCCTGGAGTGCATATCCAATGACTGAAAGCAGTGCCGATGCAGGAAGTCTCGCAGAAAGTGGCAGAGAATGAGAAGGTCCAGCAGAGCGTCGAATGGGCCAAAAGGCCAACCGTTGGCACTCTCGGGGCCAGCATTTTAGAGGATTCGCCTGCCACCCTGCAGGAGAGCCTCGGAGATCGCAGAAAACGAGCGCGTACAGAAGGGCCTCGAAGTTGCCAAGGACGCTCCCGGAAGCATTGAGCTGCAAAGAAGGTTTTTTTGTCGTTTTGAAGCATCTGTTCGACATCGAATGTTGCAGGACACAGGGAAGGTGGTCATGGAGAAGACCCAGCAAGGTTTGGAAGCTGTCAAGGCCTGAACGGAGCTATCCAAGATGCAAATGTCGCTCCCAGCTTCAGATGATGTAGGGCGCCTCGAGAAATCTAAACTCTGGTAATCTGGCATGATGCTGTGTATTCCGAGTGGACCTGAGATTCTGGCATGCGCAGGAGAGGACTCGCGAATGGCGTGCAGGTGCTGGCACGGTGGAAGGCTTAGAAGTTGTGTCGTCGACGAGCGTCCAAGACTGCCACGACCGGGCAGATGAGAACGAACACGCAGAACGGGAACCCTTGTCAGCAAGTTCCGAGGTGTGGGAGAAGGGGTATGGCAACATCCAGAGAATTCGGACCGAGGGCGCCCGAAGCTGAGATGGCGAACGTGTGAAGTTCAACGCTTTCCGTGGCACGTTGGGTAGGATAGAATCTAATAGAGTCTAGTGTGAAGTGCCACCACAGCGACGCCAGTTATCGCGAGTACCACCAACACTTCGACGACGACTACTACTCCCACCACCCCGCCCCGTGCGCGAAAGCAACTGCTGCTGCTCATACTGCTTTTTCTGCTTCTCCTCCTGCACGGCTTCTCAAGACTGCTACTGCTGCTGCTGATGCTGCTGACGCTTCTACCACCGTTGGCTGCCACGGCACTTTTTTGGTGGGGGTGCTGGCTAATCAGACCAGGAGTAGTGCAAGAAGAAGGACATGACTATATATCGTATTGTTGAAATCACGCGACATTGCAAGAACGGTGTCTCTGCAGTTGCACTACATGCTAGGCTAGAGGAATGAGAGATACGACCCTGCGGCCAAACGGGAAGAAGTAATGTCAGCAGCACAGAATGGAAACCTAAGGCTGCACATGGCAAGCGGTAGTGTGAAGCACATCACAAGAAAGCGGTGCCATCAGCTGTGAGCCTGTGCAACAACCTTTCTTGTGAAGCACTGCGCAGATCCTTGCCACGATTCGCTTTCGATCCGATGGAACCCATCCCCTTTTCCTTTTGCTTGGCCAGGTCAGTGCTGTGGCATGGAGAGGATCTGCCAGGGACACCCTCGATATAGCTGCTCGCGAGGAGAAAGCTCAGAGACGATCACATCTTGAGCGCACCGCTTGGCTAGAGTGTGATGAGATCCGTTAATGATCACCGTTAATGTTCCAGAGCATGCATGAGTCAGGAGCAATGGAAAGATATCAAAGTTCAAGGCACGCTTCTGGCACACACTGGCACGTGCGAAGCAAGCCATGCTCGGAGTGCTCGTAGACAACACGTACAGGCGCAGAGGAGCTGTCTGTGCCGGCCCGGACGGAGCACACCTGCGCTATGCCTGGGCACGACGGGAGATCATGGACTAATGGGTTAGCAAAACTTGTTGCCTTCATTTGTTTGCGACTGTTTCAGTTCGACATTTGGCAAGGGGGCAGCAGCTCAAGAGAAAGCTACAAAAAGTTCACTCATGCATAGCCTAGGCCTAGCTGACAAGGTGCTTCTAATTTGAGATTTATCTCTTGACAAATCACGGATTGGCAAGTCATTGTTCTTAGCTAGAACTTGAATTCATGGTTACGACGTTTGCTCTTCAGAAATTTCGTCGGAAGGAGGAGCCAACGGGTAGCCTCAGGCAATCGAATCCATTGGCTGAAGTGTGCCTTTTGCCCAGCCTCAGGGGCTCGACCTAGCGAAGCAGATGCAAGTTGGGATCTAGGGACTTGAACTTCGTTGGTGGCGTTCGACAGAGCTAAAGTCTGCCACCATTCTGCTAAGGTGCTTATCATGTGACCAAAGGCTCGACCCTGCGATGGACCTTCCGGGTGAAGGCCGACTTTCTTTGTTGAGGGTATGAAAGGGGGTGTAGGTCGTACATGCCCTAATGGCTTACAGAAGTACGATCATGTCAATTAGTGTCTGCTGACTTCAGCATGCAGGAACACGACATTGGCTTTGCTGCTGGCATCCCAGCATACCCTGGATTTCTTGCGACTTCGGCTCCTTGAGTCCTTGCATGCCGTTAGCAGAGGTGAGAATGCGAATCCAAGTTTGGGGAGGCGCACAAGAAGAGGAGGCAGATAGTGAATGACCTTGTGCTGTACTCGTTTGCTACAGGCTTTGTATCTCTCAGGTCTTGGCGATGGAAAGATACGACAACAAGGATACAATCTCTGGCAGCTGGGTTGCCCGGGGCTTAGTTTGCCAAGAGTAGCCAAGGGCAGCCAGACCCGGATGATGGCTCCCACTTGAAGTTCCAGTTCAACCAATCGCGCATCTGGAATCTTTGCATGCGTACACCAATGCGGTCCTTCTTGCAGCAACTTACACCTTCGTCCCTTGATACGTGTACGGTGTTGGATAACTTGCCAAATCGCGCCGAGGCCGATGAGGACAGGACGATGATCCTGGCCTTTGACAACAAGTACAGGAGCCTTACACGCTTAGACGGACGAACAGCTCAGACACAAGTCCCACACAGAATTCGCAAGTGCATGTACATGAGCGAACCGCTGGACATGGCCACACCTCACCCGGCTTTCCGGTACATTCCCACTGGTGCCTCAGTAGCAGCAGTTTTGTTTGGCCAGTAAGCTGCGCGCGAAAACTGTGGCCTACATTGCGGGAGAGCTCAGCTGCAGTTGGGAAGTGTGCGGTGCTTTTTGATATGGTCCGGATCCAGCGCTCTGCATGCCCGAAACGGCCACTAATGCCACTATGCCTTTGACAGCGCTCGAGGTTGGCACAGAGAAGCCGCCAGTCTTCGTGCCACCGGCAGAGGCCCCATCTCAGGCACGGGGCTTGCATCGGTAACCACCAGAACAGGGCATGGCTAGCGGCTAGCGGCTCTCAGATCACCCGCCTGTGGTGCAGGAGCCAGTAGCTGCTTCGAGTCCTGCGCCTATCATCTAGGCGGGCCAGCCGGAGGATGTGCGGTTTGTCTCGCCGTTTGGTGAAACTCCACAACCTAGCAGCCCCAACATCGTGCACTGACAAGCCGCAAGGTGTTTCTCCTAAGTGTGACCGCCTTACAATTACCAGGAAGCCACACGTCAAGCCTCAGAACTGGACCGCTGCACGCAGAAGGGCTGAGGAAGTCTCATCCCACAAGCCGGAGATAAGATAGGCATAATGGCCATTGGCCAGTGCAGTGAAACTTTACTTACCAAGAACAGGCTCAGGTTTGCCGCTTTTGGCATAGCGCGATGCATGTATGCAGATTGGCATTGGAGAGACCGGGGTATGCCCGCATAGATGTGGGCATCGGCATGCAGATGCGACTGTTCGTACGTGTATGTCTGGCTATGCTATGTTATGCAGTGTTGTGTTATGTGGCATTGCCTTAAATTTTGTTACATTACGGCTTGGTATGCTATGTTGTGTTATGCTGTGTTGGTTGTGCTACGGCATGTACTGCTAGATTGTGCTAGGTTACGTGTCTTTATGTCATGTTATAATATATTTTGTCATGTCACTGGCATGCCGCATGATGTTGTCTATGGTATGTATGTATGTATGTATGTATGTATGTAGGTATGCCATGCCCGAGTGTTTGCCTTTGTATGTGACTGTGTCTGTATGCATGCATGCATGCATGCATCCATGCGTGCACATATGTAATGAGTACACGTATGTATCTATCCGTGTATCTTTGAATGCATGCGTCTGTCTGTCTGTCTGTCTGTCTGTGTGTCTGTCTGTCTGTCTGCATGTACGGGTGCAAATCTGTATGCATGCATAGATGGGTGGCTACATGTATGTATGCATGCATGCAAGTATGTACGTAACCATAGAGTCACATGCATGCATACCGCCAGCATGTGCGTGTTCATGTTCGTGTATCTGTAGACAGCCACATCTGTTCGTGTAGATGCCGGAAGATAGAACCACTGCCAGTACGTAGGTTCGAAGACATCCGGCCGGACATCGTGCACTTCGACAAGCTGACGGGCAACTAGGAACAATCCCTTGCAGCTCGTGTAGATACATCTCAGTTTGCACAGGCTTCTGGTGGAATCTGAACTGGGAGATCAGATTGCTTGGCGGTCACCAGAAGCCTGCGCCATGTGCTTTTGAAAAATCGTTGCACTGGATTCCTTGAACTCCCTAAACCCCCGCTTTGCCAAAACCGTGTACCTCTTCTGGCTTCGGTAGGCATGCGACACAGCACAGACCGCACAGCCGCGCGTGTGGGAAGAAAGCCCTGCTGCATGTCGAATGGTGGCATGCCAATGCTGTCTCTCTGCTTGGGTGGGGCACGCGTATCCTGAAGTCTGCTCGTTTACCGAAGCCCAGGAATTTTCAAACAGACCAAGCCAGCCAAAACCTCGATGTCAAACTTCGGATCATTTGATCAGCAAATGGTGCTAAGCGCTACTGCATCGGATGTTGCTCTGAGGCGTCGGGGCTGCTTGCAACAGGTTGGCGCAAGTCTTGCAGGGTGCACAAGATCTATAGGAAACCAAGCTCCGACAGCCTTACTTTACTGTTTATTCTCGCAGTTTGAAATTACAAAGCTACTAGAACTCTTCTCGACGGTCGCTGGCAAGTGGCAACCATGGGTCGCCTTTCCGTGGGTACCTCTGGATGGTGCGGTCTCCATCCCAAAGACTTTGGCCGACGGTACGACATGGCAGCTGCCCTAGCCGTAGCTTTCCAAATGACATGAAAGATCTGGCTTACTTTTCCCAGCCAGAGACGGTCTGATTCTGAAAATTGAACAAATCCGATTCCTTCCAGGTAGAGTTCAACTGGACGTTCCATGAGCGCGACCATGATGGGGCCCACTACCGCAAGGCAACCTACTCTGTGTTGAGTGCATGCCTAAAAGGGTTCTTCTCAAGTGAAGCTGCAGTATATCCGCTCAAGCTGGAAGAGTTGTTCCCGAATGCAGAGCGGAAGGGTTCCAGTTTAAAAGACCGGCTCTCTGAGCCCTGTCCGCGAAGCGTCCACCAAGCTCCCGCCAAGGGTCGGCCACGCGTCTGGAAGGCGTCGCTCGCGAGTGTCGAGCACCAGCTGTAGTTGCAGATAGCCTCGTGTGGGAGGGGATGGCAGCGTTTGTCCGGCACATGTCCGTGGCGTGTGAATTTCACACGAGGTGTGTCTGGGACGGGTCGTCCTGAATACGCCTCGTGTGGTGTCAGGACCTGTGGCAACATATGCGGTAGCCGCAGCACCAGCAGCACTAGCAGTGGGAGTCGGAGCGGAAGGGAGTGGTGTGGTACAGCAGTGGTAGCAGTAGTGGTAGTGGCAGCAGCAGCAGCAGCAGGAGTAGTAGTAGTAGTAGTAGTAGTAGTAGTAGCAGTAGTAGTAGTAGTAGTAGTAGCAGTGGTAGTGGTAGTGGTAGTGGTAGTGGTAGTAGTAGTAGAAGAAGTAGTAGTAGTAGTAGTAGTAGTAGTAGTAGTAGTAGTAGTTGGAGGTAAGTAAGAGTAGCCGTCATCGTCCTACTAGCACTACAGTGGATGGAGGAAATCCTCCACCGCCCAGATGCTGACTCATGACATCGCCCATCACCAGGGCCCCACACCCCGTGTTTAATATTGATGAAAGTATGCCATGTGGCTGTTGCACGATATCCAATGTCAGTGGAACCCGCGGCGCACCCCAGAGCTTGACATCAAGTCAATGTTAAACTGGGGGGTTGGGAAGAAGCTCTCTCTATGTTTTTCACAGTTAACACTCAGCTAACGCTCGGGTGACACTACAACTAACACTACAATCAACACTGCTAAACCCAGCATTTTCTCCACTCGCAACTTGAAAAACATAAAATTCCGGGTTTTTATAAATTCTACAAAGAGCTATTGTTTGCGGCATTTTGGTATGGCAGCAGGAGCAGGAGGAGTAGGAGTAGTAGTAGTAGTCGTCGTCGTCGCGTAGCTGTCGTAGTAGTAGTTGTTGTTGCTGTCGTGGTCGTAGTAGTGGCAGTGGGAGCAGCAGTAGTATCAGTAGTCGTCGTCGTCGTCGCCGTCGCTGCTGTCGTCGTCGCTGTCGTGTCCGTCGCAGTCGGAGGACGAGGAGGAGGAGGAGGGCAAGTAGTAGTCGCAGAAGTCGTTATTGTTGTCTTAGTAGTTAGGAGCATTCCTGGAAGTAGTTAGTACTGGAACCAGCACTTCCAGACTAATAGAGAATTAAAAGCGATCGCGAAATGACAAGCTCAATCTCGTATCGCATATGTCTCTATGCGCCGCTGTGGAAAAATGGGCCCATCCGTCTTTGCATTCGTCTTCCTAGCTTCTATCGATTCTATCAGGTTCTTTGGTCCAGCCATGGCTCCTCGCATGCCCGCAGCCCGGAAGCGACCCAGCACTGCCCTGCCAGCAGCGAAGGCGAAGGCCAAAACCAGACAGGAGACAACTGCGATGGTGGCCGAGCTCGTGACGGCTTTGAAGCGCTCCTTTAATCTCAAAAGAAACAGTACAGATGCTGCCGCCATGACCGGGTATGTGAGCCTCGGGCTGCTGAGAAGACTCATTTTTGCTGCGTTGGAAGGGCTGATATTTCGATCAATTGAACTTGCATTACAGATCAGAGGCTTCTTTCCAAGAAACTACCCAGCATTTGCAAGCAGCAATCTTGACGCAGGAAAGGCCAGTTCCCCTTCTTTGGCCTCAAAGCCCCCTTGCGTCGGCAGCTGGCTGGCGATGTGATCGCATCATGGAGCCTTGGAAGCATGCGGCATTGCCGATGCCATCTGATCGTGCTACATCCTTTGCACATGGCCTTGCACGTTTCTCAAGACAAGGCTATGGAGGCGCCCCAGTGCCCTCTCTGAGAAGTGTTCCGAGCGAAAACCCGCGGAACATCCAAGGCATGCTCGTCACCAACACGACATCGACCAGGCAGGTCCTTTGATGCCTGTGTGGCGGGGCGGGGGCACGACATCGGCGTGTTGGGTTTCGTCAGCTCGTATAATGTTGTTGATCATTCGATGCCCCGTTTGTCATGGAATACTTTGCGCTGCGAACCTGCCGTATAGCAAGGACATGGCACGACAACTGCTCGAGGCACTCTACTGCTGCGGCTTGATATGAAATTTGCTGAAATTCCACTGCGTGGCAGTTGCCGCAGTGCAAAGACAGAGCAATGGAGTGTTAAAGCCCACAACAGCCCGCACCGTCCCACACCCAAACGCTCCAAGGCAAAGAACGCGAGCTGCACTACGTGGGCGCCGAGGTTTGCTCCGGACTCCTGCGCAAAGGCTGTGTCGGCTGCGATTTCCTACCCGCAGCTACGATGCAGTTGGCAGCAACAAACTTTCTGCACTTCTAGGCTAGATGCCGGCTGCAGCAGCTTGAACCGTTTTGGGCAGCCATTTTTCTCGCTGAGGTTGTAAAGCACGGCGTTACCAAGAACAGCTGGTGGGATACGGTGGACATTTTTGCTGCGTCATCCATGTCGCCCTACCTGTTGGCGTGCGGAGGTGGAAGCGCTCCAAGTTCAGACTTGCTTCAAGAAATGGACAAGTGGGCCGTTTCGTCAAATGTTTGGCTGCGCAGAACTGCCATACTTTGCCAATTGAAGCTGAAAGGCCTCACAGATGTCAAAAGGCTTCAGCGGTACATCCTCCTGAATGCTTCTGACACGGATTTCTTCGTGCGGAAGGCTATTGGCTGGGCCCTCCGAGAGTACGCAAAGCATGACGCAAAGTGGGTCAAGCAGTTTCTCAAGCAGCACAAGGACCGGCTGTCAGGTCTGTCCGTACGCGAGGCGAGCCTGCATTTGAGCATCTGAAATCATCTGAGCAGTGTACAGCCACTCTTATGTTATTATGGTGCCATCATGTGCCAACCGTTTTAGCCATAAGCTTCGTGTGAAAGACACAGAGCGAGCAGGAATCTTGTTTAGCGAACCTCCTTTGGCCAGCTTGTGCAGATCCCTTCCGTGTTTGAGCGGTTGAAAAAGCACAGGGAAAGTCTGCAGTCGCAGACGGCAGCTGGCAGCCGATCTTGACTGTCCAGGTTGCATCGGAGCTCCGGGAGTTGCGCCTCCAAGCCGTGCTCAAGGTTGGCGAACTTCGGAGCTGTCTTGAAGATGGAAAGAGGCACTAGCCGCTACTACTGTACTAGCTGGCCGCAGAAATGATCCTGTGAATCCTACTTAACTTGTGAGTGCTGCATGCCATGACCGTGATATGTATAGCTGATTTACCGCTGCCATAGGGCCCTTGAGTCAACAGAATAGCAACGCAGTTTCGGGGAAAAG